>ARYC01017946.1:0-41650 GCA_000711775.1 Oxytricha trifallax
CCTCCTCCTCAATTTGCAAAGCTTCTTTGATAACCTCCTACTTAACTTATATTTAAATCTCAAAGCTAGACATGTCAAAGTTGTCAAAAGTAGGCTCCCACTGAGTACAAGCGTCTCTGGTCTCTACTTTTCTTGGTTGCTGGAATGATAACTTTTATTGACTTGATTTAAGTAATGCCGCTCTTCTGAAAAAGTTAGAGCTCAGTTTAGTTTTCTGAAATATTTTATTATAATAATGATAAAATCTACCCAGATAAACTAATATAGTAGAGTATAAGACACTCTGGTAGATTCTTTGCTGAGAGGTAAAAAAATGAACTAACCATAAAAGACAGTAAGTTGACATATTTTATGAGAATTTATACATTTTAGTAAATTAAAATACTCCTAATGAAGTTTTGTTTCTCTAGGAGGTTCCTCCAAATCAAGTTTGAACTTAATTAGGAGGACCTTCTAAAATAATTAAACATTATTGGGAGCAATTTAATGGAGAAAGTTTGATAAAAATGGAAGTCATACTCTGAAACTTGGAGCAAGTTTTTTCAATGCTTCTCCTCATATCTTTTCAAGGTTGACCTCCAGTAGGTCCTCCCTATTTAGTAGTAAGATTTGAATAAACTTAGAATGGACATCCATAATTTTAAATTTTATTAACATTTATAGAAAGAGGAAGCAAGATGGAGTCTATGAATGAAGAGAATTTAATCTCAACATTTAATAGGAAAATTTCGAAGTAAAGAGGACCTCTATAGATATTTGGTATAGCAAGGTAAGTTCTTAAGTAAGATCAATAAATCCATTATAGTTTGATTGTTCTTGCCGACTAAGGAGGGAACTAAAATCTCATTCTTAAAAGCCTTACTGAGTGAAGAGAAAAAAGCTTTTAAGCCTAATGAAATTAGGATGATAGAGATACCTAACTACCCTGAAATCAGTAACAAATATCTATGACGATGCTATGAGTGATCCATATGTTGCTCTCTATCTTCCATCAAAGCTACAGCTCTCTAATAAGTTGCCAGAGAGAAACTTCTTCTTTGGTGTTCTTGCAACTCTGAAACCTGAGTACTTAAATGAAACTATTTAAGAAGCTCATAAGAAACGCTACAGCATCTCTCCTGAAGAAAAAGAGAAGCAAGGAATAAAAATAAGTGACACCTGGCTCTAGGAACTACAGAAGCATCCATTCATTTCAAGTAAGATTAGCCATCTAACTTTATAGAAAAATCTGGAACTGCTATATACTTGATGAAAAGGCGCAGCAAGTTAAACAGAGAGAGAAAGTCACAAGTTAAGCATGAATTGAGTAAGAGACTCTTCAAAGATTTCTAAAAGCCAGACGAGATGAACATAGATGCTGGAGCTGGCAGCAAGAGAAGAAACATGGGCCCAAGCAAGCCTTAAGAGGAAGAAAAGAAAGAGAAGCCAAATCCCTTACGGGCAAATTTAATATGTGAACTTATCCATTCGTTTAAATCTAATACTTATTTATAAACACAAAATATCCCTTCTCTTGTGCACACTTTAGCTTTCTCATCACTGAATCTCTTAGCAGCACTCTTAATAAAATCGACTGTATCTATCTTTAAATCATGCATCAGATGGTAGAGCAGCAATTTCTTATAATGACCTTCAATAACCCCCAATATATTTCAATTCCATTGAACTAAGGCTGTAAGGAACATTATATACAGGTGTTATATTTAGCCTTTCATATTCCTTCCTTGAGTCTTTAGTTTTATGAACTGACAAGTTATCAACGAATAGAATAATCTCTTAGTCAGCGTACTTGTCTCTGAGTTATTGCAAGAACTAAATATATTATTCAGTCTTTAAAGAACGAGGGTGAATAACATAGGTCTCGAGGCCACTTTCTTCACTTATTCCACCAAATATAGCATGGGTTTAACTTAAGCTTTTAATCATATACTTCTATATTGCTATATCTTTTATACCAATACATTGATATTAAGGTATTAAAGGTGAATACTGCCTCATCAGCGTGTATGAACTTGATATTATTAATAATAGCCCTCTGCATTTAATCGAATATATAATTTAAATTAGTCTTATAAAATGGAACATTAAAGTCCAAACACTCTCTTAATGCGATTGACTGTCTTGTAAGGTATTCCGTTCTTTTTATATATGTTAGCTATCGATTAAGCAGATATGTGAAACTCAGGAAAGTGGCGATGAAACATCACAGCTTTCTAGGCCAGAGAGAAGTGAGCCCAGTATTTAAGAGGCTTTTCATTAATAAGATTATCGATATCATGCTGCTAAAATTTTAGAGGACTTTTAGACTTAGAATTAAGCTGCTATCTCTTTAAATTCAAAGCTAATAGACAGTGAGACCTCACAGTTGCAGGAGATTTATGGAGCAGTCTTGCTATAGATGTGTAATTTAGAATAGGTTTGAGTTGTTCACTATAATCATCGCACCCATAACGCAACTTAAACAATAAATCAATATACTCACTGTCATAAACTGACCCCCAACCTCGCATATACTCACTTAAATTACTAATATTTAAACATTAAACCCCTACATAAACCCTATTAAAACCCTAATAAAGTATGCACTAATAGTCTACTTTTATCAATCAAAAACTCATTCAAACTACTGAAAGGGTTTTGGGGTTTTGAATGCGGCACCGACTATAGAATATTTTAATTAGCAATGTTTGCGTGATTTTTGTTTAAGGCTTGCTATTATTTTTTGCTAGAATTAAAATGTTATTTTCAATCAGACGCTCAAATGTTGCAATACCAATAATGATTTTTATTTCAAATTATTTTATTATTCAATGAATTCTATTATAAAATGTTAGAATTGAGTTTAAAATATTAATTTAATTGATATTCATATTATTTAATTCAATACTTTATATTAAAATCACTCTAACTTGAAGTATAATATAATTATTTTATACTCATTATTAATATGATTCTTTGAGAATGGTTTGCCTGATTATCATCATAATTTGACACATGCTTAATTAAAAGCATAGCTAAATATGTTTTAAGTAATTATGATCTAGACAATAAATAAAAAGATTTTCGGCAGTTCAAGAGGTTTTAATAATATAAGCATATTTCTTAATGAAAAATAGTGTGCTTGTGTGTGCGTGATTTTATTGATAATTTAAATGTATTTAAAGCACTCCAAACAATCATTTTTATAACAAAAAAATATTGTTAGAAAAAATCAGCTAAAGAGCAATTTTAATTAGAAATATTTAAGATTTAGATTACTTACAACTTCTGATACGATAATGAAACTACATTAAGATTAATTTTGACAGAGCTTATAGCATTTTCGCTTAATGATTATTCATTAGGTTCTTATTAGAAATGTTATGATATATCTTTGCATGATTATAAACTTTCTTAATATTTTACAACAAATATAATCAAAAATAACTTATTTTAATCATGATCATAATAAATGAGTAATAAATTAATGTTATTTTTTGTTTATTGATTTAACCCATTATCGTCTTTCTTGTATGAATGGTTTTTTATATTGGAAAGAGCTTTTTTATGGTATAATTCTAATAAATGATATTTTACGTCATGTTCAATTTACAAATTTTATTATGAGATAAAAGATTATTTTTAATCAATATAATATTATGAAATTTATTTAAAGTATTATATTTAATGTGTGGGGGAAATATCAGCTACTGCTGAGGAGGTCCAAGAGTGCCAGGAACGAGGCCCCCCCAGAAGTAACCAGTACTACTCCTACTGCGGGGACAAGTTCTGGTGCTAAAGAGCTATTGTACTTACACCTCCTGGTGAGACTTCAAGTTACATGAAGGATTCGATAAGAGTTGTAGACTTAAGGGATCTATTTTATCAGCAGGTCAAAAGCAAAGAATCGCTATTGCAAGAGCGCTCATTTAAGATCATTCTAGATGAAGTTACCAATGCAATCGGAGTTGATGATAATATCTCAACCAAACAAGATCAAAAGAAGAAAAAAAACAAGAATAATCACCGAGGGACTGTTTAACGCAACAGACTCTAACAATTACACGTCTGATACAGTTTCCCCAGCTTATTAATAAATATATTCCTTACTAATACATAGTCATACTACACTGCACAAAAGATAAATTTATACTTCAATTTATATATAATACTGATTAATATTTAATATCTCTAGAATTTTGATCTCTATATTTATTATTTCTTTGTTTTACCTAAGCGATTCACTCTATATTTCTCTAAAATCTATTTATAACTTGTAAAATTAATTAATTCTGAAGGATATTCCTATTTGTTTTCCTAAAATATTGTTTATTTCACATCAATTTATATATATTTATTTTTATTGTAGCCCATACCTTCTGTTATTTAATGAATAAAAATCAGTTTTTATTTCAGGAATTATATTTAATTTTAACTTTTAATCTTTTAAGGAGTCTTCTTCCAAGGTGATTATTGCTCTTACGCTCGATTTCTTCTCCACAATCTTCGTTATTATCAACCTAGGTGTGTTTTGCTTATTTTATGTGTTCATTACCATTCTCACTGGCAAATTAACCTTCAATTTATTTATATTTTATGTCTTATTGTGGCCATTTCAGAACTTTCTTAACAATATTATAACTAGGCTTGATTTCTTTAATTAAAATCATTTCTTAAGTGAAAATAATACTCAATCTGTTTATATTTAAAGTTTGGTCTGCTTTGTAGTCAACAATGGGAAATGGGTTGTTTTCCCCAATTCTTTACTTTGCACTCTTCTAAAGAGTAATTGAAGTCTTACTTGGTTTGTATTAAGAAAGATAAAATATATAAGAGCTGGAAACGTATTTTCCAATAAAGTCACCTATTTTATATGTTTTCTAAAAGAAAATAACTTGGGAATATATTATGAAAAAAATGCTGTGCTAGATGGCTACATCCAATTTTCCATCATTTAGTGCATAATCAGCGTATAGTAGATATTAATAAAATCCGTCTCTTCACCTTTTTAAATGTTGTATATAAACTTTTTATTTTTACAATGTTTTATATAAATGTTCTCTTGTTATTTAAAAAGTTTCTAATTGTAGGCTAAATGATACATCTATCCATCTTTTCTAAATTGTTTTATAACAACACAAAAAGCTAGAAATACATTTAAATCTAATTTCAATTTTTTATTATGCCCTCGTCTTTGTTCCAGTTAATTTTTTAAAAAATTAGATTGGTTTGCATAAAGTGAAAATTTATTATCGTATAAAATTTAGCAAAAATAAATTCACGCTGGTAGATTTGACTAACCATAGAAACATGTGGTTGAGTGCAAAAACTTTTTAAAATTAATTATATTATTTTATTAGAATAATCTTATAGATAAGTAATTAAAATTCAGGCAATGACTAAAAGCAGTTGTACTGTGCTTCAGGAAATTTGGAAATGTGAATGACTTTAAAAATGAATTTACTCTTCTCTTGTCATATGAATCTCTTCCATAGTTTCAATAGCTTTAGTTTCTACTCCTATAAAGTATGTGATATCATCATTTTCATTTCAATTGAAATCGATTATTGATTGCACATTATTTTGAGTATTCTTTTTTTAAGATATTTTCAATTGCTTCTTGGAATTGTTTGGCAATTTAGGAAGCTCTTTTGATTTATCTAAAGAGTTTTCTATCTTTTTGACTTGCATGAATAAATAATATTATTTTAATTTTGAACTTCTGGTATTAATCATAGTTCTTACTAGTCACTCCAACTCCCGCAAGATCAAAAGGTATAAGAAGAGTATGAAGAGTATAACTAGTTTTATTGTCAACTTACCCACCAGTTTCTCCCATATTTGAACCACTTTTCTATCTCTTTTTTGAGCATTTGATTTAGTGTCTAACTCAAAGTATAGTTTAGAGGGAGAAATTTTTAGGCAAAATTGTTTTTCATATTGTTTAAAATTAAAATTTTAATTAAAAATGTTTTATTTTTCGTTCTCATTGATTGTTAAGTGAAAGATTTAACAAATATAAGTATATAAAATTAAAAAGTTAGTTGTTGTATAAAATCTTAGAAGTACGATAAATAAAAATAAGATTTTAGTAACATTAGAACATAAAATATGAATAAAATTGAAGATATATTGGTTTTATGAAAGAAATAACCAAGAAGAGTAGGAGATATAGAATTATTTTTTTCTAAGTGTAAAAACCAAAATCGTTTATAACAAATAGAAACCATAATTTCTAGTAAGAAGCATTTTAATAATAACAAATAATTCAAGAGAACTTGCCTAAAAATTATTTATTTTCCCTCCCTTTCAATCTCTTTTTCCATTTTCATGAGTTAGTTTCTCAAATATCAGAGCAGATTCTCCATTGAAATCACTAAATTACTGTCATACTCTATCTAGAATGAATGATTTTCAATCTTTAAGAGAATCAATCAAGAATTTTATTCCGTCAGCACAGACCTTTTCCTCATTTTTTTAAGAAACTAATGATCAAATATAATTGGACATAGTCCATTACAAATAGACAAGAATTGATTATACCTTTGTTGTCATGTCTATATCTAAGATAAAGCCTCCATTGGAAAATCAGGAATTTTTGGGTTAGAATTTGATAATATGCTTAGTTAATTCAAGAATTTCAGTAGATAATCTAAATTATTTGAAATGATTATAATTAAGTAGTCAAATAAATTACATTAAATAGTCAGTGAATTTATTCAATAATAAAAGAAAAAAATCAAGTGAATTATTCTTTTATAATATAAGTAAATGTAGATTTTAGCAAATTATTTAAAGTTTTGATTCTTATAAACCTATAATATACACTTAATTGTTAATTTATGGCAATTTCATTAGTTTCATTAAAATTAGTTATATTTGGATAGGTGTTTATGTTTTAGATAATTTGTTAGATATTTTTTTGTATTAAAAAGAATCTTTGAATATCAATAAAATTGTAAATATGCATTTTTATTTATTTTATACTTTTTTTATAGTATTAAAAATGTATATATAAATTTTACCAATAGTATTTTTGAATTGAATAATTAAATTAAAATAAATAAGTTTAAAATTGTCACTGACAGTCAACTTTGTCCAAACCTAGAAATATTGTACTTGTTCGAAAGGCAAAAGTAAAATGATTTAACTTTCCTTCCAATTGAAAATATAATTTTCATCACATCATAGTAGCTAAATTATTCACAATTTTGAGAGATTTATAACATGAATTTATGGAAAGATTTCATTATATTTACTTTACTGCATCATGTGATAAATATAACTGTCATTTGTAAATTTCAACTTTTTATTGAATTTTTTAACAAAATTACACCATGTTGCTTTGTTTTTGACTAAGTCAATTACAACATATTTCTTAATATTAAGTGTTTTAATTTAATTCCTTATTCAATTACAATTAAACATAATAATGAAATATTATTCATTATTTTACTGATAGAATTTAAATATTCTTAATTTATTATAGGAAATTAATTAATTTAATTAAACTTAATATACTAAAATTGAATTTTTTCAGGTGGAATATAGCGCTATCAGAAAAAGTAAGTTACTAAAAGTATATTTTTAGTATTTATTATTTAGTGATCCTTGCTAAAAATACCATAGGTACGACTGTACTGAAATTGCACAAAGTGACGCGGAGGGGAGACTTAGAAAGCTTTACAGATATTGATGATGAAGACGATGACAAGGAAGATGAAACGCCTTTTTATAAATTTCCATTTTTATTCAGCATAATAAGTATTCAAATTTTTACATTCATTAATTTTTCGCATTATTTCCATATTTATTTAATGTTATAAATCTTTAATATTTATCTTGACCATTAATGATTATATTCATCAATTAAGTCCTGGAAAACTTCTCACTTCTGAAGTGAAATTAATAATATCTGGGGTTAAATTTTTATATTAGGTAGTTTTAAATGAGTATTCCTCAGGTCATCAAAATAGTTGTTAGCAGGCCTTCATATGCATTTATTTTTGATTATCTCTATAATAATCAAAGCAAATAACATTTTATAAATTAATGTCAAATTCTCTTCCGAAGATCATAAACTCATATTCTTTCTAAAAGTAATGTAAGGTCCTCATCAAATTAATCTTTAAACACCTAAAATTTAATTAGTTAGCAAATTAATTAATTGCTTGTTGAACGGATTACGCTTTTATTTATGGAAATATATAATCTTTGTAATTGGGATTCATTGCTTTGAATATAAATGTATATTATAATTAGATGCTTTGATATACTCCTCAAGCATATCTAGCAACTTCATAATTTAAACTGATTACGCTTGAGGTTAATCACTTTTAAACAGGACATTTCCTAGTCCTAATTTTGCAATTATTCTGGCAACAGATTATAATTCCACCTCAGTTCTATAACTCGCATTTCCAAATATTGACTGAGGTGACTACAATGCTTGCCTACTACAAATGATAGATTACATGCAAAATATTTTTAAATATAAGATAAATTAGTGACACTTGGTAAAACACTTTTGGCAGAACCAAAATCACAAATCTTTACAATACGAAAAGACAGATCTACCAATAGACTTAAGGGTTTGATGTTTTTGTACACTATAATATACATTAGCCATGTAAATAACCTAAATCTCTAAATAACTAGAAATTAAAAAGTTTGATTATAAATCTAGGCATTTCTTAGTCTACCTCCTATAGTAATAATTGTATAGAAACTATTATGAGTAGTGTTTGCGAGCTCTGCGAACATTTTATGGAATATATCCATCACTATATTAAGTAAAACCTCTTCAGGTTTATCTCATTAAATATAGAATGAATGCTTCATTCTATGATTGAGTTCCTTCATTATTTAAAGCTCTTTATTTTTTATCCTGAAATACTTTCTTTATTGCATCTGTCTCGCCTATTTCAGTTACGAATTGTCTAGTAGACTATCTCAAATGTTCAATTTCCACCAATTTTTCAGGCTACTATGTGTTAGCTTACCAATTTGGTTATCTCAATAATTACTAGTTTATTTCATTCCATTCTCATCTTAAGCGAAATCTGTTGATTTTTGTAACAAATGAAGAGTGTAAAATCTCTTTGAATCAAATGATCTGGCTAGTTCTTGTTATAACCCTGGATTTAACTCCATCATCAATAAAAATCCCTAATATATTACTAATTAAAAATGAAGAGAGAAAAAATTAATCATTTTATAATAATTTTAATGAAAAATTTATTCTAAACAAAGTAATCGTACTTGTTTTGGGATTAACACTAACAATAATAATAAGTTTTAAGAATTTTGAGACTTAGATTATATCTAATTAAACTTGATTTAATGGTTAATTGACTGAAATAAAATTAATTAAAATATATTCCAAAATGCTTCAAAAAATTTAATATACAAATCATTTATTACTTTTCTCACTTATGATTCATGTTATATTGTAGATTTATAAATCCTCTTTGACACACTTGAAATGCTAATTAAATGGTTTTTAGCGTTATAAATAATTTTAAATGTTTACTAATATAATTTAATAAGTATAATTGACCAGTTTGAAAGCATCTTTATTATGATTATCAAAAACTTAAGTATCGTTAAGATAATAAATAGATTAATTTTTTCTACAAGTACCATTCAAATTCAAGAAAATAAACATCTATATCATGTTCGAAAAATAAAAAATAATTTATGTGAATCAAATGTATTATTATTATTACTCTAAAACTTAAAAATTTATTTTTATTAATTCAACAAATTTATTTATTTATCTAACTGAATGAATCTTGCTATCGAATATAATTGATTTAATGATTAAAAAGAATTAAGCAATAATACTTTTATTATTAAATAATAAAGAAGTTATAAAATGGTCTAAGCACAAACCCCAATAAAGAAAACCTTCATCATTGCCAAGCCAGGTAATGTTCAAAGAGGTTTAATTTGTGAAATAATAAGCATATTCGAGAAAAAAAGGCCGAGAAAAAAAGCCCTATGCTTGTTAACCCTCAAGATGGAATTAGCTAAAATAGATATATTTGAGTGAATTAATATGATTAATCAAGATTGTACATTTCTCTTTATTTATATTAATTTATTTATATTTTTAGGTACTCTACCGCATTTAGGCTGTTTTGCGGTAGAGTACCTTAATTATATTAATTATGAAAATATTTAAATTTAAATGCTATAATAAATATGAAATGCAGTTTGTAGAAAAAGTAATATGTAATTTAATTATTATTAATAAGAGAATAATAAATTAAAATTATAGCTCTTAAAATATTCAATCTTTAAGTAAAGTTGCCTTAAAAAGTAACAATAACCTAATATTAATTAAAAAATTTATTAAATAAATATTTCATGCTTTTTCTGTAAAAAGTAATGCTGTATTTAACTTTATTTATTTTATTTAATTATTATAATTAAGGTTCTCTACCGCAAAACTGGTTTATACATAAAAATCTGCGGTAGAGTACCTAAATAAATATATTTATTTTAATATAAAAGTCAAACATGTGCAAAGTTGATTAAATTAATTAATTTACCTATAATTATGCTATTTTAGCTAAATGACTAGGCAAACATAGCTCTAGTAACACTACTCTTAACTCAACACAAAGACATTCTACAGTGAACTTGTTAACTACACTGCTTCAGGCCAGGTCGTCACCATAGTATGGGAAGAAAACAACGTTGTCTAGACCATCAGAAAGATACTCTTTAGTACCTGACCAGACGACTCAGAGCTAAGCACTGTCAGAGATGACTATACCATTGATGCCGGCAGAAATTTAAAACTTAAGTTCTACGTGGTATTTTATTCTTTATGGCCTTTTACTAAAATCTAAATGTTAAATAAATATAGATGAACCTTTTTCAATGATTATGAATGTAGATAGAGCATTAAGTAAATCTATATTTATTTAAATAATCATTAAATTGTTATTAATCGAGTAGAAAAATTATTTTTATACTGTAAAGCTTTGTATTAATTAAGATCAAGACATTAAATTTTTATACAATTTTCAAATATTTGTAATAATTTATGCAAGTCATCGATCAATAACATTCTTCAATAAATAAGATAAGGATATTGTAAATATATTATAATCCATATGAGTATTATAAATGTTTATATATTACTGTCTCATTGATTTTGGTATTTAATTTCATCCACGGTCCAGACTCAGTCGACAGCGCAAGCTAAGAAATCTATCTCTAGTTCTGTTACGAAAATGTCGTTAAATGGCAACCCCATTCAAATTCATGGCTTCTATGAAGTATGATTTAATTTATACCTACGCTTATTCAAACTATGAGTGACTTGATGAAGTTAAATACATATGCATTTATAAATTAATCCCTATTTATTTTGCTATAAAAAATTCTATCCTATTCATTCTTTCTTCTATGTATTGTTTCATTACAAAATATCCTTTTTCCTCATCTTTCATTTTCTATGATAACTTTTAGAAACTTTCCAGAATATTTACTTAGACATTAATTTTATTTAACCTATAATTGTTTAAGTACTTTTAATTGTAATATACCTATATTGAACAATTAATGTTATGATTAATTGAGTAAATTGACAATAGTCTCAACCTCTTAGTTTGATATCTATTCCTAAAATGTTCTATAATTACTTTGATTTCTATGAGCTGGTTTATTTTTATGCTAATATCTTCAATTTGCAAATGGGCCTGACATTCGCCTCCACTTCTGATTTAATTTTCATCATCGTACTGAGAACAGGGTTATGTGCATATATTATGTGAAAGTATTTATTTTAGATTATTAAAAATGTCATATATAAAAGCTTGCATACAAATAAAATACAAAATTTATTGATATATGGAATTTTATAACACAAGTACATTGAAAAAGTTTAGGAAGTAAACTGAAATTTCAAGACACATAAAGTTTAAATCTCAAAGTAATCATGGAATCATTTATTTTTACAAATCTTAATTTTGTCCCTATATTAATATATAAATTGATATTATCAGCTGAAAATAGTTAGTAATTTTATAGTAGTATAACATAATTCATTATTTATTTTTTAAATAAGATAATATTAATAAATATTACATTTATATATTTTTTAATGTTTAAGAAATATATTTTGTTTACCCCTAACTTAACATTATGAATAAAAGTGGTATACTTAATTATTTCACTATTCATCATATTGAGATTTGACTATTTGAGTAGTTCATTTTAATTTATCTATAGTATGAGAACTTCTTGAGCAGATAAATTTCACAATAAAACATGAGGAATATTAGACTACAGAAATGCATACTATAATGTTATGTTATCCACACAATAAAGTGTAAGAAAGTACCTTAGATTACTACAAATAGTATCATCTTTACAATTGCCAGAGGTATCTAGCCAATTCACTATGAATCATATTATCTTTCTATGCTTCAGTGATTCTGAATTAGGAACTATCACTAGAAGATTAGTATTAGGAAAAATATAAGTCCATTGTATTATTATTACGATTTTTATAAAAGTGAATCTAAATTAATAGTAAATTAACATTTTCTGAAAATGATAGAGGCAGAAGATGAGTATGAATTCACATAAAAAAATGCAAGTTACAAAATATAAAACTTTTAAAAAATATTTTATGTTGTCTTATATAGTAATACTGGAGGTTTTGAAAACAAGAGGTTCACTAAATCACATAAAGAGAGGGAAGAAGAAGGCAAAGGATTCATTTTGATAACGATGATGAAGAGGATGAGGATGGCGAAAAGATTTTTAAGATATACATTTCTAATTATTACTGCTACAATACTGATTTTTTTTTAATTTATTATTACAATTCAAATAACTTTAGTCCAAAAGATTTGTCAATGTCACATTTAATAAATTATTATATTTATTTATTTAACAGAAAGTGCTGCAAGAAAAATATATTTATGAAAAATAAAAATAGAAGATAATAAGATTTAAATTAAGATTAATTAGAATACTTGTAGAATAAAATGGAAATGAAATATCTCAAACAGCTTTATCATCTTTCCATTCACCTTCATAAATGTCTCCGTCAGCATGCCAGTATTATTTTTAGTGTTCTCTTGAGCTCTGTCTGCGAAGTCTCCTTCCAAGTCTACAGCTATTCTAAGAAGTTAGGATCTCTTAAAAATAAAAAGTTTAGATATGTAATTTGTAACTTAAATTTTATGTGAATGTTACTGCTCCACCATCGTCTCAATTAAAAGTATTCTAATTAATCTTAATTTAAATCTTATTATCTTCTATTTTTCTTTTTATTTATCATAATTAATTTGTAAGTGTTTATTATCCCTCTTGAATTTAAATTAAAAGCATTGACTAATGAAGCTTAGATTATAAATTAAGAGGTTTCTATAATAAGATAGTTAGATTTCACATAAATATAGTATTCAAGCTTCTTGGAGAGCCATTCTCTGCTTGAGTTCTTCTAACAAAGTTATCACTTTAATCTTTTCCTCTTTAACAAAATCGATGGTTCTTCGGAGCACTGATTTGTGTTAAACTTAAGTGCCTGTTATTTCCCCTTGAAGAGTAAACTCAAATGTGCTAATGTATTTATTTACTTTTGTAATCATTTGCTCAAGTATGAATTCATTCAGAGAATACTCATAAATTTGTAGTAGTTATATTCCTTATAAAAACATAACAATTGTTGAATTGCATCTCACCTTTCATTTATATTCAACAGCGACATCACTGGCAATAATTATATGCTTTTTATTCTCCTTTGAAAATTCCCCTCTTAACATCATCAAAAATAAGATTTGCAATCTTAGAAGGAATACCAGAAACAGAGCTAACCTTAACAAAAGATTTTGAAATGATAGCGATCAATAAGTTAAGCATGATGATTATGTTAAAAACTGTGCAAAGAATGAATAAGATCAACATGTATGATCGAGAAATTCGTCTAAAATCATTTAAACAGAAGTCTCCCAAGATCATTTTGTGGGTGTAAATGAATTCGTGAAAAGTGCTGGGAATGAATTAATCCTCTTCAAGTTCAGAAGTTGATATGCTACTATGGTATTACCAGAAGCGATAAAATGAGTAAAAGAATCATCAAGAAATATCTCAAGCCGATAATCATTTCAATGAAGATTCTGATAAGGTAGCTTGTTGATTAAAAGATTCTGAAGAAGTAAATAACTTGATCCATAAAAAGATCAAACTTATTGTTGCTTGAAAAGATGCCTCAATTTTCTTTATGCTTTACAAACTTTTAATTTAAAAATTTCCAACTCACTAATCTCTTAATTTACAGTGGCTTCTTGAGTCTCAGTTAAATTGTAGTAGCCATTTAACTCTAAAGATAATCATAAGAATGATCAAGAGAATGACTAGAACAATATCCAAATAGTTCCAGAATCAAACCAAGATGTCATATTAAGTTATTCATATACTCAATTAATATATAAAAGATAATTAATTATATTATAATGAGGAAATTTTCATCTTATAAGCCTATTAATTTACATTATCTTGATAATTACTAATTTTTGTGTATTAGTGATGAGAATAACACTAAATTATAAATAATTAACATATCAAGAGCAATACTATTTCTTTTAATTTGATTCAACAAATTAAAAAAATTATATAATTTATATACTAAATAAAAGAGTATAAAATAGGTAAATTTGTGTAAATTGCTCATTAAATTATCATAAAAATAAGGAATTGTATGCATGCAAGTCTTTCTATAAAACTTAATAATTTTTTCAGATTAATTATTTCATTAATAAATTATTATTTTACTTGTAAAGTTAATATATTAAAATTTAATTTCGATACAAATTTGTCAATTCTTTAAATATCTTAATTCTCAATTAATATTTCATTATATTTTGAAATCTATATATATTTAGTAAAAAATAAACAGAATAAACTTTTAATAAATATACCTTGTCTATTCACATAAATTTTATTAATATAGATCAATAGAAGAAGAAATAGTCAACAAATAATATGAAAGTATTCTTGTAGTATTGCATATAGCAAGAGGAAATTTATTATCGATAATATTCTCTATTGGCATTTAAATGAAAAGATCTTTTTATTAGAAATTTGGATGTGCACTAATATCATAACGAACATCGTAAATAAAGGTGTGAATCTAATGAATATCTAAATATACATGTCAAAGCTCACTTTGAATTAGAGATAACCACAAAAAACAAGCAATATCTTCTCAAAATACCACAGAGTAAAAGAAACTAGATTATTTGGAGAAAAAAAAGATATTTTAAGCTAAACTATACCACTCTTTGACCATGTCCTAAGTATACACTTGAATTCGGTGGATTACAGTCATTATGAGAAGGCTCATAATAAAACAGGGTTTAAGTCATATGATGCAACTAGAAATATTTTAATCAAGTAGAAGAGCTAAAAAAACATTGATTCCTATGAATTCGTTGTCATTGGATCCTCAGGAATAATAAAATCGAACTTAAAAATAAACTTCATAATTCAAGTTATATGATAATCATCGATTTTCTCACGTTTTATAAATATAAGTATATATATTTAAAGCAAAATCTATAATATTAATTCATAATTTTGCTCACACAAGGATTTGAACAGAAAATCGTAGCTGTAATTGGCGACTAGCAATAAAGAGATGTTATTTTAACCTTTTGGGCAATCTAGCAAAGAAACTAATTTCAATTAAGAAGGATAGGAATAAAAATTTAAGTAGAGGTCAAGATGACCTTCGTAATGGCAAAATGAGTTTGACTAGAAAACGAAGGAATTAAAATTATCAGAGGGAATTTTCAAGTCTCCATTAGACCTTGCCATGTGATATTTCGATTCTAGTTATTTTCTTAAAATATTACAAGCCTTGAATGATATTTTTTGTTTTTAGAGTATTGAAATCTACCATGTTTAAATTTTGACTGAGGTTTTGTACAAATATAATTAAATAGGGGATAAATCGGACTTTTTAAAAAAATTAAAGGTAAAGTGCAAAACTTGATGTAAAAAAGCTATAATATTTCTTAAAAATAAATTTCAAAATTAATAGATATTTTTTTAAATCAGACATCGAATTCACGATTAATGTAGAGGCAAAGTACAAGCTGGATAGGGGTATGACGATCCTGATTTTAGTACCCCATGGAGAAGTCCTCTAAAAACTCGAATAAAAGTTTGGGGTCGCCCAAATTTGTCCTTTTGCATTTTATTATTCCATGAACACCTTCTCTGATATTTAGTCTGTTCATACATACCTTTTCTGAACTAAAATGCTAATAAAATTTGATATGCTTTATTGAAAATTTTTGTGAAAGTAATGAAAGACTCTTAAACTGCTCTAAACTAATTGTTAATTAAAAAAAGTTAGAGACGCTTGTTATTCTCGTACAAAATGTTTGTTGAAATTCAAGATACAATTCAACTGCTCTAACAAAAGTATTTATTTTAATCGTAAGAAAAGACACTAGTTCTACTCTAATATGAAAGTAGTTTTGACATTTTAATGTGATCTATCTTAAATGGTTTTGAAAGTTAGAGACACTTGATCTTCTTGTAAAAAAATGTTTTGAAAGCAATTATAGACACTAGATCTGTTTGGAAGCTCCTCTAGAAAAGCTGATATCTTTGAGACCTTCAAGACTACTTCATAATTCTTTTCCTCTGCATGCTAGAAATTTCTATTTCTGTAATCTTGCTCATCTTTTTTTTATTATGTTATGTTATATATGAATACTATGCCCTCTTTATATATGAAGCTTAGCAGAGACATTTTTCTCTTGTTCAAAAGCTTCTCTTTTTACTTCAAAGAAATATTAATCTTTTTAATTAATCTAATATCAATATTACTCTCTTTGAATCGTTCAATATTGGTAACTAAAATTAAATATGTTTATGTTCTATGTCTTCTTAACAACCGTTTTATGACAATCATTCTCATTCTAGGGAATATGTCATCAAACGAATGATAAATGTCAAGAGGATATTGACTATGATAGGAAGAGTAGAAACTTGAATATATATATATATATATATAATAAATAATAGAATTGAGAGTAAATATAATTATCTCAAATACTTTAGAAATATTTATAGAGCATAAATATGGGCCTTGCATGCCGAAAAATTCTTAGATGACTGGTATTTAGAATAAACGAGATAGAGCTTGGATGGTGCTTAGGATCCATACCAATAGAGATATTGACAAATTTATTAAAATTAAGGGCTAAGGTGACAAACACTCACCCCACCTAAGGTGTACTTTTGAAATTGTATTCTGATAGAACTCGACCACCTGAATAAAGTTTTCTTAAGAACTAGTCGTACTCGGATAATAGTTTTTGAGATAACCCACTTCCTAAGTCAGAAAATCATATATAAAATCCTAAAATTTGATTTAAAAAGTTTTTGACAAAAATCTAAAAAACACTTTATTTTCCATTTTCTAATAATTCTTTTTTGTCATTTAATTAATTTATCATGAAAAATTCAACATTTATCCTCATATTTTATTTGAAGCAAATATTGTATAAAAAAATATGATAATATGCAATAGAATAGCCTAAAATTTGTTATATTTTGAGATTTAAAAAAAATAAAAATTTGCTTCAAATAAAATATGAGGATAAATGTTGAATTTTTCATGATAAATTAATTAAATGACAAAAAAGAATTATTAGAAAATGGAAAATAAAGTGTTTTTTAGATTTTTGTCAAAAACTTTTTAAATCAAATTTTAGGATTTTATATATGATTTTCTGACTTAGGAAGTGGGTTATCTCAAAAACTATTATCCGAGTACGACTAGTTCTTAAGAAAACTTTATTCAGGTGGTCGAGTTCTATCAGAATACAATTTCAAAAGTACACCTTAGGGGGGGTGAGTGTTTGTCACCTTAGCCAAATTAAGTATAATTTTAACAACTGAATTAGTCCAAAAGTTAGTTATGGGGTATCGCTTTTCTTTAGATTCAAATTTTTTAGAAATTGGCCAACTTGTAACTAATCTTTAATTTTTAATGGGTTCTTTGAAATCAAAATAACTGTCAAAATTAAATTTTTTTATAGATCCTATGATTTATATTAAACTGTTAATTTTATTTTCATTATATGTCATATTCATATACTTTTTAGATTTATTTATAATTCGCTTGTTTTTTCCTTTGCTTTTTGGTTGTTTTTACAATACGAACTTCCGCTTGTATTTATTATCACGCTTTTTTAAATTACTATGTATTTTTTTAATAGTCAAATTTACAGTTAGGTTTGTTTAGGATCTTTGAGAATCTATAGCTCAGTTCCTCATATATCAGAAAATCAATGTCGGTATAAATTAATTGTCAGCCGAAACTTTACTAATTATGTTCATTTTGCAGTTACATTTTTTTATTGAAACGCAAAGTGAGTTCATTATTTATATGACATAACGATAAAGTCAAATCCAAAATTAAAAATATTGCCAAATTATTTTTATTCTTGTTTAATACCATTTGAAAGAGTATCCTGCATAGGGCTTCTACAAAATATTTAGCGCTACATTTCACCAGATTATTTACTATTTGTCTATATATCCTTTCATTCGATAAGCCTGAATGTGTTGTCGATAACTTAAAAAGATGACATAACTTATATTCCGATGTCCTACTGCATTTAGCAAATAAATTTAATACCTCTGGTGTATTGAAATCGTAGTTGCACCCTTATTAATGCTTAACTTGCAAGAATATATCTTTCAGGTGGTTAAGGCCTTTTAATGCTATTACTGGTTGGTTAGTTTTTTGGAAAATAACAGTCAAATTGGGTGAACCATAAAAAAGTTAATAAACTGGGTTATACTTATAAAGATTAAATATAGAGATTTTTTTAATTTAATCAGAGAAATTGAAGATTCATTAGTGAACTTATAAAGGCCGAAAATGAATATAATAACATTGTATAAAACGAGTATTTGCTTAAGGAAACTTCTCCTCAAAGAGGTAATATTAGCTGTTAACAGGGCAAAGTCTTTCAGAAGATGCTCAATTAGTCTCCCGTTCAACTTTGTTCTTTGAAATGAATTTTTATTTATAATGTATAATTTAATAACATTTTCCTTTTTATAATAATTAAAAATTAATTGACTTATTATGAAATTAAAATTATCCGTACGTTAAACAAAAAATATTGATTAGTAATATTCCATGCTTTAATCAAAAATCATAGAAACTCACTTTCCTTCGCTTATCATTTCAATTGCACATATTATTAATTAGAAATCTTACATAGAACTGATTAAACTTATTTTATACCTTCCAGCTATAAAATGAATCATAACAAATCATATAATTTATAGATCATCTAGAATAAATAAGTAAATACTAGGTACAACTTTAAATCATTCTTTATTGTTGGATTTTGATGTGAAGGGAGTTTAAAGGGGAAAAATTTGGGTAAAAATATTGATATTATTTTAAGGTTAATGGTGTATTTTTATCCAAACTCATTAATTAATCACCATAAACTTATGAATATTCACACAATTTTATCTTGACATGATTATTAACATAGAAATACCATTATATTTAATATAAAATATTAATTTATCAACTGAAATTATTTAATTTTATATGAAGGAATCTAATATAGGAAAGTCTTGGAGAAAATAAACTGTGACAAATTATCATTTTTTTGGGCAAAATTATGCAGCAAATCGTAATCGATCAATTCATTGTTATATTATTTCTTATATTCTTAGTCTTATCCTTATAAATTAAGATTTTAATTATGCTTTAATTATGTTTTGAGAATAAAAGGAGATTTAATTTATAAAAATATAGGTTATTACTAAAACAATCAAGAAAGAATTTATAAGAAAAAAATCTTTAATATATAACAACTATAGTAAATAAAGCAATTAAAACCGCATAAAAAGATTATTGGAAACATGTTAAAATCAGAAAACAAGATTCCGAATGTAGTAGTTTGTATTTAAATGTAAAAAGTCTAATTTTATGTTTATAGTTTCTGCAACAATATATTTCAGAAGAGAGCATCAGCAATATACCTCAAATCAAGATTAGATATGCTATATATTTTATATAAATTCTCAGCAATATTAAAAATAAGCAATAATTCTAACTCTCCCTTCAATAAATATATATATTATTAAATACTTGCTTAAAAATAATTTTAACTTCGCTATTTACCATTTTGAAATAATAAAATTACTCTTCCTTCAGTTTCAATGACTAATTTAGTAATTTATAGAGTTTGTGTAATTTTATAATGCTTATTTTTGCCTAATTTTAGTATTTTATCTTCATAAATATTTTAATGTTCAATTGAATAGTAACTGAGTATATCTATTAATCAAATTGTTATTCTTTATTAACTTAAAATATTTATGATAATCAAGGAAATGAGTTTAATAACAAAATATGACTTATATCTATTTACTAGCGAAAATTGACTTATCAGAACTAAAAAAATACTGGCTTTGAAATAGAATTATTAAAATTACTATATTAAATTTAACATTATTAATCTATTCTATTAAATATTAATAGGTGAGAATAGCTAAAGTCTAATAAAAAGGAAGAAATTTAACAAAAACCATTTTAAATAGCAATGTATTAATTAAATAAGAAAGAAAATTGCTAAATTATTGGGAAAATATGTTAAAAATTGCTTATAAATCAATTAATAATAAGACTTTGATGAATATATACCCCAATTTTAGCCATCTATCAAAGGTAAATTTTATAAATGAAAGACTTTATATTATATTATTGAAAATGAGTGATTAGTTAATACTAAAAACATCTATTAATATCTTCATCCTAAGTATTTTGTAATTTATTTAAAATTTAATGAATCATATAATGAATTGGAAAAATTTAATTATATGAAGAAATCTGCAATGCATTACAAACAAACAATTATATAAACTGTTTCTAATTCAAAAATTAATATAATTATAATATTAAGCATAATTATTGAATTTATTTATTTCTTTAGACTATCATTTGGTAATTATTATAAAAAAGAACATATTCACTTTGAAAAACTTGTTATTAAGGTAGAGACAAACTAGTAATTAAATTTTTTGTACAAATTAATTAGTAGATTAATGGTTATCTGGACAATATATATTAATAAATTGTATATTATCTTTAAATAAAGAGTAGAATTATAGAAAATTTGGAAAAATAAATTATAAATTAGTAATACTAATTTACAAAATATTAAGCATAAATCAGTAAAGATCAACTAAAAAATAGTAACACTCAATGGATTTTCTCAGTTCATTAATACCAATCAGGAAGTATTTTAGTGTGCTCTGAAATACGGAAAATATCTACTACTCGATTCTTGATCCATAATTACATAGAGATATTTGATGACTGTAACAAAAGAACATTATTTTGATAACTGCAAAAGGACAATATATGCTGCTTCCATGCATCAAACCTTCTAGGAAATCTTTTCTATTAGAAAATTTGTATAAGATATCAGCTAAAATAAGCAAAAAGGTTAGAGTAATAATTTAAAGCGCACTTAATAAATAATTACTCATGTAGATTTTTTTGATTACCTTCCTAAAGATGTGATTGTTTATTTACAAAAGCTATGTGCCTCCAACAATACAGATCTAGCTTAGATCTAATAAGACCGTGTAAATAAAAATTGAGTTTTTAAAAAGACTTCTGATTTTAAAAAGAAGCATATGAATATAAGATTACTAATCGTTTTATAATTGAAAGTGATTCAAAAGCAATAGCTGCTAATCTATATCTCACTTCTATCTACCATGACAAAGATATTTTACACGAATATATCTATAAAGCATAATTATTGAATAGAATAAAGCTTCAAAGTTATAATTAAGCACTCCCTCAAAAATACAAACATAAATGGCGGTCTGTCGTCAAGATTAAATCCACGGAGAAAGCGAATGATAGGTTTGGTGTTTTATCCTAATAAACGAATTAGTTGGATTGAATGTTTCTAGTGAGTTGTGTTATTGATTCTTATAATAAATTTGTTTAGTTTCTCCCCTAACGCTTAACTATTGCCCAAAGATTTTTACAAATATAAGTGCAAAACTAAAGGAAGATAAGAGAAATGATATCAATTACTTTTGAAGACTTCTTGTGCGATTTTCTTATGAATGAATTGCCAAGTTGTTTATCAAACAAAAAACGATGCTAAGGAACTTATTTAGGTGTTCGAGAAATACTATAAACTTTAAACAATTGTTTGGGCCCTAAGTTATTTTGAAGACTAGGTAGCTATCCTCTTGAACTTATTACACCATTTCTTGTAATGGATTGTCCTTGACCATTGGGAATTCCTATCTATGCATTTCTTAGCCTATTCTATTGGGATTTACTTCCATTAATTTCTAGTCTTATAAATATAAATAAGGTTAAGCCTTTCTTTAAAAGGCATGCCATTTTCTAAAATAATTTACTAAAGCTCTGCTGCCACGATTTTATTCGGAGAACTTTTCAGCTGTAAGAGTAGTTGTTTATAGAAAAAGTAATAATAATAATAATAATAATACGATCACATTGAGGTCTCTGGGGACCCCCGATCAATAATATGTTTAATATATATAAGGGTCAAGCCCTTTTCATTTTAGGTAATCTGGTCTTCCGTAGTTCTTTTTTGACTTAATTTGGATATCCAGTATCTTCTTTCTCTTCCATCTTGTGACTCCTTTCCAGAATTTACTGTTTGTTACTTTTTCTTTATGCTAGTTATATAGAAAGACGCTCATGTCTTCCCCTTTTCTGAATTTAAGTTCGATTTTGTAAGTACCTCCTATTTGGACACTCTTTGGTTTGGTCCTGAACATTGAGATTTGTTACAAGCGAGGGAAGATTTGGTTTTTGAGTTGATCAATCCCATATATTTTGGCGTCAAAATAGAGTACAATCATGGTATTTAGTGAGGTCGATTTCTAGAGATTAAGGTTTATCTTTGTGAAATCTGGGGTAACAAATTTCTTAAATTCATCTTTTTCTTTGATGTTTAGTTCATGCCAGAATTTGTTTTTCGTTCTGGCAAAGTACCATTTAACTTGTTGATTAGCTTAAAGTGATAAGTTTTTTAAGATCAAATCATCCATCTAGTAGTCTATGTTTCCTAGTACTTTGAATTAGAGTTGCTTCTATATTCTGTGATTGACTTCGTTTATGATGTGGACTTTTTCTAAGTTCTGTTTAATTTCTGTGCTGATCTGGTCAGAAGTAAGAATACTGGTCAGACTTTTCTGATGTGTTACGTCATTAGATAAGGGTTTGAACTTAGGTTTGTTACCTGGTTTAACCGACGTGTCAATTTGTATAGGAGCATCTTCTTTCATTTTTTACATCTTCAAAAACTGATCTCTCTCTTAGTTAATTTACCACTTGTTGTTATTGTCTAGCTTGGTGAGGGGGGGGTTGATGTTTAAGTCCCCCTTGATTGACTAAATTTTCTAGTGACTTAATAGCTAGGTTAGCAACTTTGAAGGTTGATTCTTATATTACCTAGGGGTATTTGATAGTGAAAGCAAATTAATGAATTAAGGCTTAGAATCTTTCTTCTCTGAAGTGATACTCAAAGTTTTTGTTCTTTGTTGCTATCGCAATGTCGTGGACATGTCCTAGCTCTTTGGTTTGGTTGTATTTTTAGATTTTAAGGATCATGACAAAGTGAAGGTTCACATGTTCTTGGAAGGCATTGAGACATTTAATTTGTTGTCCTTATAACTCTTCCTGACTGAGTGGTATCGACTCGTTTAATATGACATCTGTAGTGTCTCTACATTTCTAGACAAGGGAAAACAGGCTGGTCTCTTTAATCGAGACTTCGTCAATTACTTTCTTTAGGTTGAGTATAGTTTCCGTCTTAGCTTTCATGATTGCTGGAAGTGAAGTCCATCTCATGTTATTTCTTTGCAACTAGATGTTGTCAAAGTTAACCGATGTTTTAATGGGGGGGTTGAGGCTACTAAGTTTTCTTAGCCGAACTCTGAATTTAGAAGATGCTTTTAACTTTCATCTATCTATTACTTTATTAGTCTCCCCCATTATCTTCAAAAAGAAGTTGGTTTATCCCTTTAGTGTATTTTAGAGTGAGTTATTTGAACCCCTTCTTTAAATTACGACTCATAATGGGCAACCTATCTATTAACTTTTAGAAAAAGTAATACTGTTCTTATGGCAATTACTTAATTTATAAAGTTAAAATATTCTAAACCTAAGTAAATATTGATTATTCAAGTCCATCTTTCTTTTAGCAATGCTATGATTTGATATAAAACTTTCTCGTGCATTTAAAATAAGATTTTTGTTTGCTCCAAAATTGGCTAACATACTAATAAAACAGTGTCCACTCTTATGTAAACGAAAAAGAATCATTGAAGTCGAGATTATATCAAGCTATACTTTATCAAGAATTCCTTCAAGCTTTGCCAAACTCACTAGTCAAAAGCTAAAAATTATTGCCTTTATAAATTACAAGTTTTCACATTAACTTGATGCTATTTAAGATTTTTTTGAAATAAGCTGAAATGTAAATTAAAATAAATTAATAATAATAATAATAATAATTGTAGTATTAGCAATAGTAAATGCAATCATTAAGAAACGTTTCATCTTCATCATCCTCCTTACTTTCATTGACTTCCTGTCCCCTAACTCTGTGATTTCTTGAACTCCCTCTTCGTTGACGCCTTAAGTCTTACCAGGCGCAACCATTCTTAAAAGATTTTACACATGTTTTTGTAACTTACTTTAATGGTGAATGACACAGAGCTCTTTGATCATATATTTTTTCATTTTTGTTAATTGTTAATTATTAATTAATTAGTATTTAAATTTCAGATTATTTAAAGAAAATCTTGATTATGTTTAGGTGGATATTTTTCTTTCGTTTTAAGCTTTCGATGTAATTTAGAATTCTTCATTAAGTAATCTCTTGAAAGGATAAGAATAACAACAATTAAAGCTTTTTTTCGTTAAACTTCCTTAATATATCATAACTTTCAAGTCATGCCTCTATTTAAAAGGATTTCTCATTATAATTTTATGGATAATCTTAAAAAATATCTATTAGTAAAATATACTTCTAAGTTTAGTATAATCCTACAATAAAAGTAATTTACCAAATTTATTTTTATAATTAATTATTATATATTTTTTATAAAATACAAATGCTTAAAATAATAACAAACAAAATCTAAGTATTATTCATTATAGCATAAATTAATGATTTATTAATTATTTTAAATCTACTATTAGCAAGATCAAGTATTCTACAATATAATAAACATAATTGCTTTTTAGATTTATTAGTTATCTGGTATTATGTATTATTAGGTAATATTGTTTGTATCATTATTGATATAACTATATTCATATTTATAAATTAAATAAACAAGATAAATTATTTAAAATTAATCATCCTAACGCGTTTAATAATAAGATTTGAACAATTATCCTAGATATAACT
This sequence comes from Oxytricha trifallax, assembly GCA_000711775.1. NCBI lineage: Eukaryota > Ciliophora > Spirotrichea > Sporadotrichida > Oxytrichidae > Oxytricha > Oxytricha trifallax. Next base: position 25,476 of record ARYC01017946.1, read on the forward strand.
ACTTGTTATAAAATTTTTCACAAATTAATATTTCTCGGTTAATGACTTTAAGATAGCAGTTTAAGATCAGTGCCGGCTTATAATTAATCTAGATTGACAATAATAGATATAAAAAATATAATAAGAATCAATTTTAATAGATTGTAATTAATAATGGGACTTAATCATCTTTTAATCCCTCCATCACATTTCTCCTTGTAAAATGTTATTAATCAATTGAAAATTTTTATTTATTATTTTTTATACTTTAATCCCTTAATATTCTCCATATATTTACTTAAACGATTGTACCCTCTTTAGTTGAATTAAAATTCTTTTGTTTTTACGAAACCATTGTCCTATTTGATCCCTAGCCATCATTTACACATTGCTATTTCAACTTCATTCCAGCTGCAAGTTCATTCTGGATGACTGATCAGCTAAATACACTAATTCATTACTTCTCCCCATATTCATCATCTTTACATTGATTATCACGCTGTATATTCATCTAGTTAAATACATTTTCATAATTAACATAATTAACATTATATATCTACAACGTTTAAGTGGTTAGTTGATAATTATATCATTGTGTTGATAGTTAACTCTGGATGAATATTAAGTGATATACCTGAGAACCTATCCATTCTTTGGCACACATCTCAAATATCAATTCGTCTGATAGTTCAAGTGCAGGGTAGTTTATCATTAATATTACTGTTATTCTGTAGTCTCATCTATTTGATTTACTTAATATTCACAAGTAATAATATAAATTATAGCAATAGTTTAATGCTAAAATGCAAAAATATATTAATATTATATATTATATATTAGTTTTGAATCACATATGACATTTATCTGATTAACTTAGTCTTGCTATGCTTCTACTATTTGCATCCTGTGAAATTGCATAACTCAAGTCCTTTAGAGTCATGAATCTTATCAGTTTTTCATCTTAAGAAAATAGAAGTGGATAACTGTTGAAGAAATATAGATATTTAAGATATTTCAATGCTCATCTTAAACAATATTGTAGCTGCAAACCTCTTAAATGTAAAATATAAATCTTATGGTATTGTTGATTGGGTTATATTGAGTTTAGTGTTATTATTAATAGACTTTTGGCAATTAAGTAGCAAGCAAGATAGCTTATCTTTACTTTAAACAATTCACATAACTGTTTAATTTTTTATGTGCTATCTCATTAAGCTGTATTACATTAATACTTTTAAAGTATTATTGCTATGAATTTATTTAGGTTATTCCAATTTATACAGTTATTGAATCTTCCAGCTAATTGATTTGTTACAGTTTATGCATATCTTCTATTTTTAAATGCATTAATTTAATTATATATTAACTTTCTTCATTGCGTTTGCTGTATTTCTCTCTAGAATTCCCATTTTCTTGCTTTATCCATGCTATTTTCTCAGTAATTATAACTTTAAACCAGATTTTTATCAAACTTTTATAAAGTTTATGTTCAACAAACTTTTATATTATGATGAAATTTGAACAGAATTAATATTTCATAATTTTATAATAAAAATTATGCAAAATGTATATTTGTAAAATACATTTAGAAGATCCAAATTGAATTTCAATGATTATAAATTTGTAAATATTATAAAATTAGAAAATTAATTACTAGGAGATGTACCAATCTCACTTTGGACTTTCTAATAAAGTATTCTACTACACTAAGGCCTAATGAGGGCAAGTAGGGGGTAGCTGGGGACAACCCATGAGGGGGCAGTACACGAGGTTAAATCTGCCAGCTTTTCACTCTTCGAGTGGGCTTGGGTCCTAAGATTTCCTTGCATTAGATGATTTGCTTGGCTTGAGTTCAGTTTCCTAGGTAATAGGGAGCAGGATGAAGGTACGCTTTGCCTTTAAACGTGAGAAGACGAAAAACATTGAAAATAACGATAAGGATTTTTCTCACACACCGAGTTAGGGTGCTGAAATTACCACAGCGGAAGGACAGGGATTACGTTTCCTAGTATTGGTGGGACCGGTAAGAGTTTTTCAACACAACTGCTTACCGAGTGGATCTCTTTAGGTCTGTTTTCGGTTTTTCTCTGTCTAACATAATGATCAGGGGCGAAGCAAGGCGGTACAGTATATTGGTTTTTTCAGAGTTTTTTTAACCATGAAAGCCATGTTAGCTCACTCCGATACGTCTAAGTCACGACTTAGATTGATGGTTTGATTAGAATATTAAACAGTGATTTGTTAAAATTTATTTGATTTTAAATCATTAACTAGATTTGTAAATAAAAATATATTAAAGGAGCTTTAGGTCGTAGATAAATAGTAATAAAATTAGATAAAAATGAGAGAAAAAAACTGATAGCTAAAAAGACCAAGCAAAGAAGGAAGAAGAGTGAGATATTAAAAGGGTGTATTAAGTATAAATAATCAATTTTAAATAAGGAGGAATTTATATAATCTGCCAAATATAATAATAATATATTTGTATTATGACAATAACAATATTAAATACAGCAAGTAAATTACAGAATAGAAAAAAAATAATACATTTATTATTAATTGCTTTACATAAATAATGTTAATAAAGCCTTAATTACTAATTCAAATAGTTTGTTTATAATCATATTACATAATAATTAATAAATTATTTATTTTTTATTTATTGGTATAATATATATATATATATACATTTATGTTTGTTGTAATTGTTGATAGGTTATGCTTTTTTTTTGACAATATCGTTTTAATCATTAATATATAATTAACTAATTTAACAAATCTTAATTAAGAATACGAATCTTCATTTATAATAAGAAAATTACAATCCTCAAATTAATTGAACAATAGTTTATTCATTTTTAGAGAACTAAACTAATGAGATAAAATTAATCTTAGAGTACAACACAAAATAGTTTTTATGTAAAAGGATAATAAACATATTAAAGGAATCATAGAAATTCGCTGGATAAGAGCAATAAATTATACTTAACTTCACAAACCTGTCTGAATTTCACATTTTTTTTCTTTTTTAAAAATTCTAATTGTGATTGAACTTATATTTCTTAAAAAGTGCTCATTTAAATAAAGATGTCGATTAATTAGAGACTTTAACGCTGTGTGTTATTCTTACTGTTGCATAATTTTATTATTTACTTCAACTCATTATATTTAAAAGTGACAATGACTTCATAACATTCTTAGAATAGAAAAGCAAAATTATATTAAAATATTAAACATCATAAAATGTTGTAATCCCACAATTCAAATCAGCAAGCCAATATTTAAAACCTTAAGTTGTAACAACTTTAGAAACACAAAGTGGTTAATTTTTATGTTTAAAGCTATCCAATGAAAAATATAACAATTTAAAGCCATTATTATATAAATAATTAATTAGTTCATCAGACTCCATCATTTGAATTCATAGAATTATAAAACTTTATTACGATACAAGTATAATTCTTTGTTAAACTTTTAATACAAAATTTAACTTTTACTTACATTTTAACAAGGAATCAGCAAGATTAATCAAAAGCAATTAAATAAATCTTATCAAAATTACAATTAAATATAAGTCCACCAACTCAGATAAATTTTAAATTACAATTAAAAATAATATATTCTTCCAATCACTCTAAATCAAGATATAACTTTTATTAATGTAAAAAAGAAAATATTGATTTTTATCATTGTCATCTCTCATTCATAAGATTTAAGCTTCTCTTAAATAATAAATTGATAATTGATCATAGTAGCTTGATTATACCATGCACCAAATTAGCCATTGATAAAGCATAATCACACATAATTAATAAGTCTTGACTTAACGAGACTCAAGTATCCCTGTTTCTTGATCCGAAAAGAAACACTTTTTCAAGCAATTAAAAACACATAGCAGTATAATTTACAGTTTAAGAGCTTTTTGAGGTAAACCCAGGTGTTTTTCAAAATTGGTAAGAAGATCTATATTTCAAAGTGATAAAACTCAAACTTTCCACATAGCTTTAACAAACGAAAGACGTGAAGTAGAAAATCTCACAAGTGCCTTTTCATAATGCTATGTGACATTTATAAATCTGATTGAAGGTTATCAAAGACACATATCGAAGTTCCAAAACAACTCATTATTATTTTAAACAATAACTCCAAATTATCTAATTCCTTCTATAATAATAGTTACTTATAAATAAATGATCTTGAGAGAAAAGCTTCTTGGAAGATTTAAAAATAATAGCATTCTAAGTACCATAAACATCTTAGTATGCATAATTTTTTAATAAGGCTTAGCAGCATGAAATAATCAGAATTAAAGAAAGGATAAATATTCAGTTGTCTTAAAATAATAAGGTATCAATGTCAATTTCGACTTGGAATTATAAAACGATAGTAACGGTAGTGCTCTCCTGAGGGGGGAACATAAATTTTATATAAATTTTTTTTCACATTTTAAAACTTATCAAGTTTCTAAATTAATTCATCTACTAGGCCAGTATGACCTTCAATCATGATTCTGAGTATCTAATGAACCATTTAAGCATATCTCCACTACAAATTTATCAAAATAAAATGATTAAAATAAGAAAAGTATATCATAAAAATATTTGTTATTTCGATATAACTTTTTATCAAATTAATTGGCTTAACCATTATACTTTCTGTGGTCTCCTAAAATATAATTAAAAAACACTGCATATACTGTTCAATAAGCCAATTAATTTCATAAAAAGTTATATCGAAAATAACTAATATTTTTATGATATACTTTTCTTATTTTAATCATTTTATTTTAATAAATTTGTAGTGGAGATATGCTTAAATGGTTCATTAGATACTCAGAATCATGATTGAAGGTCATACTGGCCTAGTAGATGAATTAATTTAGATACTTAATAAGTTTTAAAATGTGAAAAAAATTTATATAAAATTTATGGTGCCCCTCTCAGGAGAGCACTACCCGAGTGTAAGAAGATCATGGCTTGAAAATAAATATAACTTACATAATTGAGAGGTAAGTAAAATATTACTACAATATAAAATGGAGTAGAGTCATAAATGCAGATTATTTATTTTAAATTTTAATTTATAAACAATATAGGCAAGAAAAACTTGAAATCTATAAGACCATTGAATGATTAAAGAAGAAATTCAACATATCTTGATAAAAATATTCCTAACCCTACAAATTTAATAAATAATAGTACAAGTAATTCCAAATCCTTCAACAACAATTAAAAACTACTTAATTAAAGAAAATAATGCTTGTAAAGTTAACATCGGCTTATTCACTCTGCGATAGGAAAATTCAGTATTAAGCAATTTAAATATGAAACAAAGAGGACTATAATCGATATGTGCCTCTCGATTTTAATGAATAACAAAATTTAATCTAAAACTCTATGAAAGAATGTTTATTGTTGAATAGAGATTGAACATGAAAGGCGAAACTAAAAAAAATCATACAAGTATATAAATTCAATAGATATCAAATTCAAAGGAAACTATGTTAATAAATAATATAAATATCAGAAATCTGAAAAATTCATACCATATTATACAGAAATCTTTTAAAACAATAGAATCAATAAAAAATGCATTATAAAAATCATAAATAAATAAAAGAGATTTAACTAATCTCGTTCTAAACTCAATTTTAAAAAATGGCTAATTTAACAATAAATAAATAAGGGAAGATAAACTTGAAAAAATTAAACAAATTACATAATGATGATTCGATAAAAGAAAAATTTAAATTATTGATAAAATAGATAAAAATAGGAGATGTGAGAAATACAAATAAATCAATTAATTACAAGTTTTCATACTTGCCACTAAATAAAACATGAATTAATCTTAATTTGATTTATCTTTTAATATTAAAAATTTATTTAATTAATAAATATAAGTTGTCGAGTGGTCGAGCAAAGCTTTTGGTGACCTTCTCAAATATTTATTATCAAATGTTTATAATTATTACTGATGTGTAGATAGGAATAATGGAGCAAAATACAGATGACTAATGTGACTTTATAGTAGAGCGGAGGACTCAGTATGAACAGTAATTGTATTTTCTCACAACCTCTATTTATTCTATTTACAGATTCAGAATGAGGGCAACTCGGACTTCTGAAAGGTTTTCCAATCTTTAATGAGAAGTCAAATTTCGGGTTTCATTCATATTGAAGTGGAGTATAAAATGATAGCCATACAGCAAAAGTACGCCCGGCGTGGAATACAAGTGCACGGGATATTTAATAGTTATTACATCGAACACTGCTCTTTAGCGAGAAGGACCCTGAAGATACTAATGCTTTAAGTCGAGATATCTTCTCTTCATACAAACATAAAGCAGGAGAATGTATTCACTTTGACCGTGCCATTTGTTGCATGTTTCCTGAACGAAACATTTCTAGCTAATCAAAAGAAGAAGAATCAATGTAATTTTTAATTAAACTTTTAATAATTAATTATCTATATAGAGAGAACAATAAAATAGAAATGACATAAAAAAGACATGTAATGGACACTGCAAAGAACTACGCTTTGTTACTGAGGTATGGCACATTAAAACCAGGGCCAAGTGAGCTCAAAATTTGCACTTACAAGAATATAAGCTACCTACTAGGACTATCTATAGACCGAGTACTCAAGATCTTCAAGGCCATATACTATAGCAATAAGTCAGCAAGGAAAAGAGGCCGCCCTGTAAAAGCTAAGCTCTTTAGACATCAAATAAAATTTTTACTCAGCAATTAGACTCTTGAAAAATGAAAGGCAATACTTCTTAGACGCTCGCTGCAAGCTTTTTCATAGAATATTCCCTGAGACTAGCATAAGCTACATTTAACTACTTAGTTTGTACAATAAAAAAGGGATTAAATATAAGACAATGAAGAGCGTATATAAAATGACACAACATAAGTTTGCCGCTATCTAAAAGCAGAGATTAGAGCGGTTCATAAAACTTCTCAAATAGATTTCGATAAAAAATGAGTAATTTATGTTGACGAGGTCATATTCAAGCCCTATACAGTCAGCAAGTAAACATGGGCCAAACCATAGTATAATCAGTTTGCAAGGAGAGAAGGCATTAATCTGCAAATGATTCCAGCAATTGTAGGGGTAAGCGATACTGTAGGACTCTCGAAGAGTTCATGATAAAGCCTAAATCTTTGAAAACAAAGGATGTAGTCGATTTCCTCGACTATTAGGATAGAATATACAAGAAAGAAAATATTGTCATAATCTGGAATAATCTAAGGTGCCATCACAGCAGGGAAAGGAAAGAAAAATTCTTACAACTAAGATGTTCGTGCTTGTTTAATGCCCCTTACTCCTTAAAGTACCACTGTATTAAGGGGGTGTTGCCTAAATAAAACGATAGTAACAGCAGATAGTGTTAGAAAATGACTTTAAGTTGAGCTAAAATGAGCACCGCAACATTATCGTTAAGCATATTTAGTCATTAGAGAAAGAAATGATTATTAAAATTATTTAGAGGCATGTATTTAAAATTAAGCTCTACTTAGCATTAAAATCGGGAGTAGTAGTTTCATATATTAAATAATTGCAGTTTATATTCACTTCATTTCTACATCCCCTTTGTGTCTATTCCCTGTAGTATCATGAATCATTTCAAATGTAATATTCTCTAGCATCTCTCCACCATTGTCTTCCACTTTGGCCTTAAATTAAAGTCTTAGAATGCCAAAGAAATCTCATGGAACTATCTTTTTTTGCCTTTGACCTCTGGGCTTTGACATGAACTTCAACATCAGAAAAGCTTTACCTTTCGTCTCTTTAAAGTAGGTTAGCATGAATGGTTTATAATTACTCTAAAATAAAGGTTACGATTTAAATTTCTGAAAGATGTCATCCCTAATAAAGATCTTCTCTATAGCCTCTTCTTACTTACTTGCTCTGTTTCAAACATTGTTTGCATGTTTGATGAGCTCGGATAAATAACCCGGCCAGAGCGTACTCAACACGCCGTAAAAATACTTTCTATCGGGTACTACTTGGTAATCTTAATAGTAGTTCATGAACTTAATGATCTCCGGGTAATCTTTTACCGGCCTAAAAATCTTCTCTACGGAGAGTTCTTCATAATATTGCACATTAAAATTCATGACGTTTCCAGCTTTCAATAGGTCTTTGTAGCCCGAGAAAAGCTCTTCAAAAATCGCATGGTGATGTGATCATCAGCATGCAGGAAGTAGCCTCCTAAGCGGATGACACGAAACTTAATCTTACTATTGTACTTCAGATGAGTCATCATGTCACTCTTAGAGCGGAAGTTTTGAGAAAGCTCCCTAGCATCGTGGTCAGTCACATGTTGCTTCTTCATCGCAGTCTTAAGTAGAAAAGTTAAAAATTACAAAGTATACTTTAGAAATCTCTATATAAATATAGTCATCTCGCTAAGATTAATGAAAATAGAAAAATTTTATGTTTATTTATTGCCTCTCTGTTCTATTCAGATCTAGTAGGGTTAAACTTAAATAGAATTATTTTTTATTTTATATGATTTATATATTTTTAACCAAACTAACCTTTTAAACAACTTTGTGAGAATTTTACTCTAAATTAATTTTCATTAATTTAATTAAGATTAATTATTCTTAAAGGAATTAATTATAATACTTAATTATATAAATGATTTACAATGAGCTTACTAATAAAAGTCATTTTTAAGAGTGAAAGTATTTACACTGCATCTATGTCACCATAAATTCAATAACTTAGCACATAAATAAAATATTATTTAAATAATGTCCTTATTTTGAAATTATCTTAGAATTTAGTTTTAAGAATGAACCCATAAAATGTTTAATGATTTTATATAAAATTTATATTATTAATAAATTTTGCAAACGAATAAATATATTTATAAAAGTTGCATCAAAATATATTGCAATTATATTTTTAAAAATGGGGGTTTATATTGATGTTTCTTCTCTCTATTATCTTTATGAATAAAAATTTTTAATATTATTTAAATCTTAAATTAAAAAAAAGCAATTACTTTAATATCAAACATTGTTTATACTTTACATACTTTGATAATTATGTATTTAATTATTTTCTTTAATGAGATGACATTAAAGTCTATTTAATTAGAAAATAAAAATTAATATATAATGGAAATCATAGTTTAACTAAGCAATTTTTTCAAACAAAGCACAACAAAATTACTACAATAAATAAAGATAATGATTTATAAGGAGTTGTCAATAAAACTCATTAATGATTTGCGGCAAAAAATCCCATATAAATATTTTGCGGATTTGAAAAAATTAAAATCAAATAATTCGCCCAAGAATTCAAAAATATAAATTTACAAAAAATAGTACAGGAATAACTATAAAAAACTAATTATTAAAAATGGGCAAGGAAATAATCTTTGAGCATGTTGATGCTACAGAGCTGGTGAAGCATACTTACTGCAGCAAAAGCGACACACAAGGCAACTCTATGAACTCCTATCTTAGCTAACAACATAAGGAAGAGAACAAGAGAGATGGTAAAAAACCAAGAGAGTATGCATTTATTGTTTGAAGGAGTTCGCAATGACAGAGAAAAGCACTAGGTCTTGTGCTAAAAAAAACTACAAACATGAACAGATGATTAAAAAGAGGAAAGATGTTGACGAGAAGATGGGAATATTTAGGGGTCCGAAATTAGTGACTCTTAAGATGAACAAAGGCCATGAATTGATAGCCTTCAAATAAAAAGTAAAGAATCTTACTTACAAAAATATTACGAACCCTGTGCTGTGCGAGGGAGAAGTTACGAACTTATGAATGTGTGAGCAAATTGCGAAGGACTGTCTCAAAATTAATGGCATATTATGCGAGGTAGTATTGATGAATCCTTCATGGAAAACTAAGGCAAGACTAACGGTATGAAACCATTCGTGATTAGGAGATTTTGGACATGCCTATCGAATTAATTCAAGAAAGAGGACTCATCGATATATGAAAAGTGAATTAGAAGAAGGAATTATCTCGACAATCTCTAAAAAAACTTGGATACAAGGAAGTAGATCAGGGTGAGTGGATCAAACTCACATAGATTGGAGTTCGTTACTCTGGTTGGGGTAAATACTCTCAACACTTTAATGAGTCATTGTTGGGATGAAGGGCTTTATAATTAACATCTTGCAATTTCATCAGGCAAAAACAGTCTTCTTTGACGCAGTGCAAGGCCACTCTGAGAAGCAAAGCCGCATCTACGAATTCATATAGACTATCGCACCTAACAGATTAAAAATATTTCCAAGAAAGAACAATATAAGGAAGGGCTACTCATTTTTGGAAACAATATTAGTTGATTCTCCTTCTGCAGCTGTAGTTGATTTTTAAAGTTTAAAGATTATAATGTTTTATAAATTTTCAAATAATTTTAAATTTAAATCATATTGAATGGAGTCATTTGATAGTATCAGACCGAAGTCAGAGACAGCGCAAAAAAAAATGTCAAGTGATAAAATGCAGTAATGATTAATCTAAAAATATATAATTATTATAAATATTTGATAATATATATTTAGGTAGACCACCAAAATCTTTTAGAACTCTCCACAACTTAAATTTATTAATAAATTAAATTAATAACATTAAAAGCTTAATCAAAATATCATTAATAACTGTTGTATATAGTGGCTGGTATGAAAACTTGTAATTAAATGATTTATTTGTATTTCGCAAAATTCCTATTTTTGCATTTTAATCAATGAATAAAATATATATAAAAAAGTAATTAATTGAAGAAAATTAAAAAAACTAATAATTAAAAATAAGTTTATAGATAAAATATATAAAAAGAGAGTTCTTAAAAAATATAAAACTGATTAATAGAAACATTTGCAACAATAAAATTTAAAAATTATATTTAATAATCTAAAATTATACATAATCCATATTCAACAGGGGTGTCAATATTTTGTCAATTAAATTTCATTATGTAATTATGAATATTTTTAAATTATGCTAAAATACTTTTTTTATTCTTTTTTTTACATTATTTTAAATAAAATGCTTATAATTTCTCAATTAGATATTAATTAATTTATTAATAATCTTTTTATAACTGTTTATATATATTTTATATTTTTTTTATTTTAATGTATCAAGCATAATATTTTTTCAATAAAGCTTTAAATTATTTTGACAAGAATAGTATTTCTTAATAATCTTTGTATATCTTTATATTCTTTATTCAGAAATGGTCATTGAATAGCTATTCATCAATTACCAATAATTTATATTTATAATTCAAATAATTTAAGTTACTTCATGATCAAGAAGAGTATAAGTAATGCGCTAGTAATATAATAAAATAACTATTGAAGCATTGTAACTCAATTATTTAAAGGATGTTAAAGATCAAATTTTAATATCTTATATAAAAAGCTAGTAATGACAAAATATAGCTTTCACACTCTGGAAACCTGAATTTGCATATGCTGATTTTTAGTTTATTAATTTAAATTTAACTAAAATGGAAAAGATTGATTATCAAAGAATCAAATCAATTTTAAGTCATGATTAATTAAATTACCTAGTAATATAGATCCTTATTAACTTTAATATATTTTTACAGCTCAATGATATATAATTTTTTTAAAAAATAGATGTGTTTGATATTTTAAAGTGAGATTTTTATATCCTAAATTTAAATATAGAGAAAGAAAGACTAAATACATTTTACAAAATATATAATTTCTCATAGATAATAGGTCCAATAAAATGCTATTCTAAATTATTCAATATTTTCATTTATTTTATGAAATATTGATAGATTATGCTGTTGCTTTTCATCGATATTTGAATCGATTACAAAATTATATATTATAGCCACAAATTGAGAAAGAGTTATATATAAACAAAGCCCAATAGTCTTTTTAGTAACATTGTGATTTTTAAAAATATTGGTTTCTAACTAAGAAAGAGTCATTAAATAACATCGTTTTAGTTTACTAAAATGCTTTACTTATTAAAGCTAATACACTACGTTTATATATATAATAATTATTAAGTTATATGAATATAATGATAAATACATTATATTCAAAACCCCAAAACCCCTTAGTGAGGTTTATAAGTGCTTTGATTTGTAGGGTATAGTTGGGGTCTTATTGGGGTTAGTAGAGAAATTAGGCCAATTTGCAAAATGAGAAATAGAAATTAGCGAAATTTAGGGTCTATTTATGATGAGTAATATTTAGATTTACTGGTTAAGCTTAGGTATGGTACAAGGATTAATATAGACTAAGCCAAACCTGTACTAAATTATGCAGCAATAGCAAAGTTATTACGCAAGAGTGCCTCAACTGTTAGGTATCACTGCTTGCTAGCTGTTTAGCATTTTAATTCTGGTTGTTGAACGTATCCTGCAAGAAAATAAAAGTTCTCTCAGGCTCATATTGACTTCCTCTGCCACTCGAAGACTTTGAAGTATTGGGCACACTTTCCATTAGACTAGCGAGCTGTGATGTTTCATCGCAGGTTTCCTGACATGCGTATCTCTCCTTAGACTATAGCCAACATTTATAGAAGAAATGGTATTACTTTCAAGACTGTCAACAGAGTAAAGAGAGTGATTGATTTTACAGTGCCATTTAATATAAATAATTTAAACTATATATATACGCTTAAATGCAGAGAGCTATTACTAATAACATCAAGTTCATACACGCTGATGAAGCAGTGTTTACATTCAACACCTTTATTAATAAGTCTTGGTATAAGAAGTATGATAATATAGAAGTCTATGATTAAAAAGTGAAGGTAGTCACCCATGCAATTTTAGCTGGTATAGGTGAAGATTCAGGCCTAGAGAGTTATGATATTCACCCTCGCTCTATTAAGCGAGAGTAGTATATAGAGTTTCCTACATAAGCTCAGAGAGAAGTATAGTAACCAAGAGATCATCCTGTTTGTTGATAACCTCTCAGTTCATAAGACTAAGGAGTCTAAGAAGCATATGAAGAGTTAAACATAACTCCTGTATACAACGTTCCTTATAGCCCCTAATTTAATGGAATTGAATTCTACTGGAGTTAAATCAAGACTCACTACAAGAAGCTGCAGCTGTATCATCTTATGCATGACTTGCCCGTCGATACACTAGACTTAATTCAAAGCAGCTGTAAGAGAGTGAGCGTAGATAAGACAACAGTCTGTGCGAGAGCGGGAAGAATGAATGTTTATAAATAAGTTTTAGATTTAAATGAATGAATAATTTCACATATTAAACTAACCCATAAAGGGGTTTAGCTTCTCTTTCTTCTCCTCTTCTTATGGCTTGCTTGGGCCCATATTTCTTCTCTTAGTGCCAGCTCCTGCATCTATGTTCATTTCATCTGGTTTTTAGACATCTTTATAAAGCCTCTTTCTCACCTCATAAATTGTCTGCGACTTTCTTTCTCTGTGAACCTTTGCATGCTCTTTCATAAGATATATGCCAGTGCCAGATTTTCCTACAAAGGTATATGTCAAAGCTTACTTGAAAGATAAGGATGCTTCTTAAGTTCCTCTAGCCAAGCTGAGCTTATTAGAATGCCTTGCTTTTTCTAGTCTTCAGGAGGGATAGAATATCGTTTCTTATGTGCTTCTTCAATTATTTCTCTGAGATACTCCTCTTTTATTGTACCAAGAACACCAAAGAAAAAGTTCCTCTCTGGTTGTTTATTAGAGAGTTGTTTCTTGGTAGGAAGGTAAACTACCCCTTCCTCATCTTACATGGCATCCTCATAAAGATTAGTGACTGAAATCTCAGGGTAGTTGGGAATTCCGATTAGTTTAATGTCTTTATTTTTAAAAGCTTTCTTCTCCTCACAAAGTATTGCTTTCAAGAATGAAATTTTTGTACCTTCCATCGTTGGAAAGAATAAACCAACTGTATAATATGTTAATAGTCATCAAGTTATCTTACCATGTAAAGTTAGGTATCGATAGTAGATCTTCATTACTTCTGAATCTTGATGTCATTTCTAAGCCTCGACTCTTTTCATTTGATCATTTAGTGATTCCATCTTTGTTCCTCTTCCTATTAATGAATTTCAAATTATAATTTATAGAGTTCTGGATCCTACTGTTAAAATCTTAGTATTAAATATGGGCATCTTATAGGAGGTCAACTTGGTAAGGATACGTGGAGAAAGCTGGTAGAAGCTGTAACAAACTTCAGAGATTGATCTCCATTTTTATCAAATTAGTTCCATTAAATTAGTACTTAAATTGTTTAAATTTAATTATTACTGGTACTAAATTCGTTTAATTTTAATTGGTACCAATTTAATAAGTACCAAACTTAATTAGTACCTAGTTTTAAACTAATGAGGTTTTAATTGAAAAGTTCCAAATTGGTTCAAAACATAATTGGTTCCAGTACCAACCTGAATTTTATCTAAGTTGGTGCCAAAATTAAAAATATTAAGCATGAAATTAGAAAAATTATAGTTGTAAACTGAGTATAAATATGAAGTCTTAGAGCTTAGATCAAACCATCATTAATGCTGTTGCAACTCCTATATATTCCAGATATAGCTATAGAGGTTTTAAGAGCTTTATAATAGAAATTTAAATTTGAATTTAAACATGGCGGTCAACTTAAATCGTAGAGCTGCACTTTTAGGAGCAGGTCAATCAATACTCAACTTTGGCTCCTCCAAGAAACCAGAAGTAATTTATATTGAAAAGGAGGTAGAGCTAAGAGCTCTAGAGTTTGAAGCTGAGGTCTTTAAAATTTAAGTTTAAAACAAGAAGTAGAGTGCTGAGATGGGTGTTTAAACATAAGTTGAATTAATTGAAGAAGATAAGGAACAGCAACCAATAGAAAAAATTAAAACATTTTAATGTGAAGACTGCTAAAACTTCTTCTCAACTGAGTCTAGCTTGAAGAGGCACGTTAAAGAGGTACACTCTGGCAAGGCCAAGATCTATTTTAAACATGAAAAAGTGGATGGAAGTACCAATGCACAACATGCATGAAGTCTTACACTCACTCAGCAAAGGTTAAGAAGCATATGCAAAAACATCATCTTAGCGAATTCTTGATTTAAGATTAGGAGACTTAATAACTTGTACCTGCTAAAAGAAAATCAAAAATTTTTGAGTCTTAAAGAGACCTACAGGAGAAGCTCAAGAGACAGTGTCGCTTTGAATCAATGAACTAGCCTGCAGATCATACTGTTTTAGCATGCTTCCAAGCGAAAGCAATGAGTATTCCTGCATTAAATGCAATTGAACCTAGTAGCTGCATTTAAAATTACTTGCACATAAGTGTGCCTAAGAAGGCAAAGCTTATAGTAGTTGAAGAGTATGCATACAAGGTATACCCTTTCAGCTATCTCATAAAAAATGAGCAGTATTAAAATGAGTTTGCTAACGAATATATGATTCTTAGAGAGGCTTAAAGAAGAGATTGCAAGAACTTGCTTAAGTTAAATGGTGTTATATTAAGCTATGGTTTCATCGCACTAAGGCTCAAGAAATTTGAAATGACTTTAAGAGACTATCTATATCATAATAGATATCCTGATGGCTTAAATGATATTCTTACAGATATGATTAAGGGTGTCAAGGAGTTGCATGAACTTGGATATGTTCATAGAGATTTGAAGCCTGAAAATATTATGCTTAACCTCTGCCCTTTAGAAGTCGTAGTTATCGATTTCAATAGAGCCTTAAGATAAGAGATAGTGACTTTGGCGAAAGTTCTTGGTACTCCTGGATACTTCCCAATTAGAGAGAAATGGACTAATGGCTCAGTTCAGTGGGATGTATGGGCAGTTGCTGTTATCATATTAGAGAGCGATATGGAAAGTATGTCATACTTTGGAACAAAGCACGAGAAATAATCAATAAGTTTAGCAGCTAAAAATATAAAATAAGAAGAAATCTGCGATAAAATTAAGAAGATAGTTGAGATGGTGATAGTTAAAGCTCCAGCATATCCAAGATAATCATTAGATGACATTCTAGAACAACTAAAGATAGCGAGATTCAAGAGGTATCACAAAGGCAAGCAGATAAAATTTGTTTGAGTTAAGCAAACTAATAATCATTAAATATTCATTAAATTCATATAAAACCTGCATTTTGTCTACTAACCCCAATAAGACCCCAACTATGCCCTACAAATCAAAGCACTTAAAAACCTCACTAAGGGGTTTTGGGGTTTTGATTATTATA
>ARYC01017947.1:0-100574 GCA_000711775.1 Oxytricha trifallax
TGTATTAGAGAGTTGTTTCTTGGCAGGAAGGTAAACTACCACTTCCTCATCTTACATGGCATCCTCATAAAGATTAGTGACTGAAATCTCAGAGTAGTTGGGAATTTCGATAAGTTTAATCTCTTTATTTTTAAAAGCTTTCTTTTCCTCACAAGTATTGCTTTCAAGAATGAAATTTTGGTACCTTCCATCGTTGGAAGGAATAAACCAACTGTATAATATGTCAATAGTCATCAATTTATCTTACCATGTAAAGTTAGGTATCGATAGAGATCTTATTTACTTCTGAATCTTGATATCATTTCTTGAGCCTCGACTCTTTTCATTTGATCATTGAGTGATTCCATCTTTGTTCTTCTTCCTATTAATGAATTTAAAATTAACTTATAGACTTCTAGATCCTATTGCTTAAAATCTTACTATTAAATATGGGCATCTTATAGGAGGTCAACCCTGCAAAGATACGTGGAGAAAGTTTGCAGAAGCTGTAACAAATTTCAGAGATGGTGCTCCATTTTAATCAATTTAGTTCCATTAAATTAGTACTAAATTTGTTCAAATTTAATTAGTACTGGTACTAAATCCGTTAATTTTAATTTGTACCAATTTAATAGTACCAAAACTTAATTAGTACCTAGTTTTAAACTAACGAGGTTTTAATGGAAAAGTTCCAATCTGGTTTGAAACTTAATTGGTACCAGTACCCAACCTGAATTTTATCTGAGTTGGTACCAGAATCAAAATTATTAAGAGTAAAATTATGAAAATTATACTTATAAACTTAGTATAAATATGAAGCGTCTTAGAGCTTAGATCAAACCATCATTAATGCTGTTGCAACTCCTATATAGTCCCAGATATAGCTATAGAGGTTTTAAGAGCTTTATAATAGAAATTTAAATTTGAATTTAAACATGGAGGCCAACTTAAATCGTAAAGCGGCACTCTTGGAACAGGTCAATCAATGCTCAACTTTGGCTCCTCCAAGAAACCAGAAGTAATTTATATTGAAAAGGAGGAAGAGCTAAGACCTCTAGAGTTTGAAGCTGAGGTATTTAAAATTTAAGTTTAAAACAAGAAATAGAGTGCCGAGATGGGAGTTTAAACATAAGTTGAATTGGTTGAAGAAGATAAGGAACAGCAACCAATAGAAAAAATTAAAACATTTTAATGTGAAGACTGCTAAAACTTCTTCTCAACTGAGTCTAGCTTGAAGAGGCACATTAAAGAGGTACACTCTGGCAAGGCCAAGATCTATTTTAAACATGAAAAAGTGGATGGAAGTACCAATGCACAACATGCATGAAGTCTTACACTCACTCAGCAAAGGTTAAGAAGCATATGCAAAAACATCATCTTAGCAAATTCTTGATTTAAGATTAGGAGACTTAATAACTTGTACCTGCAAAAAGAAAATCAAAAATTCTTGAGTCTTAAAGAGACCTACAGGAGAAGCTCAAGAGACAGTGTCGCTTTGAATCAATGAACTAGCCTGAATCATACTGTTTTAGCATGCTTCCAAGCGAAAGCAATGAGTATTCCTGCATTAAATGCAATTGAACTTAATAGCTGCATTTAAAATTACTTGCACATAAGTGTGCCTAACAAGGCAAAGCTTATAGTAGTTGATGACTATGCATACAAGGTATACCCTTTCAGCTATCTCATAAAAAATGAGCAGTATTAAATGAGTTTGCTAACGAATATATGATTCTTAGAGAGGCTTAAAGAAGAGATTGCAAGAACTTGCTTAAGTTAAATGGTATTATATTAAGCTATGGTTTCATCGCACTAAGGCTCAAGAAATTTGAAATGACTTTAAGAGACTATCTATATCATAATAGATATCCTGATGGCTTAAATGATATTCTTACAGATATGATTAAGGGTGTCAAGGAGTTGCATGAACTTGGATATGTTCATAGAGATTTGAAGCCTGAAAATATTATGCTTAACCTCTGCCCTTTAGAAGTCGTAGTTATCGATTTCAATAGAGCCTTAAGATAAGAGATAGTGACTTTGGCAAAAGTTCTTGGTACTCCTGGATACTTCCCAATTAGAGAGAAATGGACTAATGGCTCAGTTCAGTGGGATGTATGGACAATTGCCGCTATTATATTAGAGAGCGATATGGAAAGTATGTCATACTTTGGAACAAAACATGAGAAATAATCAATAAGTTTAGCAGCTAAACATATAAAATAAGAAAAAATCTGCGATAAAATTAAGAAGATAGTTGAGATGGTCATAGTTAAAGCTCCAGCATATCCAAGATAATCATTAGATGACATTCTAGAACAACTAAAGACAGCGAGATTCAAGAGGTAACACAAAGACAAGCAGATAAAATTTGTTTGAGTTAAGCACACTAATAATCATTAAATATTCATTAAATTCATATAAAACCTGCATTTTGTCTACAAACCCCAATAAGACCCCAACTATACACTAAAAATCAAAGCACTTATAAACCTCACTAAGGGGTTTTGGGGTTTTGATTACAGTAATGACTCATCCCGAAGCTCACTATTATCCTTCCTTGACTAATCGCCATCATCGATTCCATTACGTTTTTCGTAAGGAATGACTTCTTTCTTTTTTGTAACTCAAATTTTATTTGTTGTATTTGTTCTTTTGCTTTTTTGGGGAATAAAGTACTTGTCTAAGTTTTACTTTACTTTCTTCATTTTCTTCTGAACTAATTGTTAAATGATGTCACTCTTCCAACTGTCTTTAAGTTAAGGGACATTCCTTATTATTTTGTTTGAAATACCTCTTGGAGTCCTGAATGCAGTCCTTATTTGCTATATCTCTAGAATATCGAATTTCTTCAACTTCACATATCATAAAGCTGCCAAAGCCTTGTAGTTGTATATTACTAGTGAACTAATAATTAACAGAATCATTATGGTTTCTCAAACTGTTGGGTCATTGGAGATTGTATGAAAATAATAGAATAGATTTTATTTTCTTTAACTTATCCCAGGCTCTCTTCAAAAGCAGTGTCGTGCTTAGTCTTACGTTCGTACAAAAATAATTTAGCTACTCTATATATTTTATTCCTTCCTCTTACTTGACTTTGCTAAATTCCTTTGCATTACTTAACTAGAAAGTGTTTTAATAGACCTTAAAATAATGAGGCTTTTCTATGTCATTAAAACATTAAATTACTCTAGTCAGTTACTTTTTGATTTTTACGTTGATGAGAATATCGTCAGAAAATGCTATTAATTTATTAATGATTTTAATTAATATTGTAAATAGATTGCGTCTTGTATGTAGATATTAAACAGCATTGGTGAGATTCAGTCATAATACTGTAAGAATCGTGAATAGTTAAATTCTTCAAATACAGTGAGATATAAATAAAAGATTATGATAATTTTTTCATGTTTATTTATTTAAAATTTGTTTGATTAATTTTATTTATTTATATACTTTGGCACCAAGTAGAAAAAGTTATTTAATTTTACAACTTGGCCCCAGTCTTCATATTAATATATTTAAATAAAAACTATAAATAAATTTATTCAGAATTTATGATATAAATTAAATAATTTTCTCCAATTAATAAATGTGATTTATGTCAGTTTTGAAAATGAGTAATTTATCGATAATATTCTATTAAAAGTAACAAAATTTTAAACCTGTTAATATTTTATGACTAAAATCGTTAATAATTAAATATTAAAAGAATGAAAAATCACATTTAATGATTGTATAAAAATTGTTTAATTTATATCATAAATTCTGAATAAATTTATTTATAGTTTTTATTTAAATATATTAATATGAAGACTGGGGCCAAGTTGTAAAATTAAATACTTTTTCTACTTGGTGCCAAAGTATATAAATAAATAAAATTAATCAAACAAATTTTAAATAAATAAATATGAAAAAATTATCATAATCTTTTATTTATATCTCACTGTATTTGAAGAATTATACTATTCACGATTCTTACAGTTTTATGACTGAATCTACTCCCTTATTCAATCTCTTTCTTAGCATTGATCTGCTTTCCTTCTTAGATTATTTTTTGTTCTTATATAATTCCTCAATAAGCTAAATTATTTTGCTATCTTGTTCAGACTTTATTCTTTGTCGAAGTATTTTTAAAAATTTGTCTTTTCTGACAGACTCATATGCATTCTGCAATAATAGGTACGTTTCTATGTTATTACTCTTCAATCTCGAGATATTTATGTGATCAAGCAGTCTGAATTAATTTTAGTGGGTGCTCTTGATCTCTAAATACAATTTAGTAGTTTTCTGTTGACAGAAGTTCATTATTTTGTTCCAATATTTTTTTATAACAATTTCTCAATGATTATGTTTAGGTGAGAATTCACCACTATTTGTCTAATGTTAATAATGCATGGCTATTGATCTCTATAGCATATGATTACCAGTTTTCCTTCCTTTAAGAAATGAAGTAACACCCAGTGTTTAAACATTCGACGATTTGTTCTCTAATTATTTTTCTTAGGTCCTCTGATTTTACAAACATTTTTTCATCCAATCTATTTGAACCTTTTGCCTTGAGGAAGCTGTACTCCACAATACTTTTCTGAACATCTTGTTCTTATAAAACACTTTAAGAATCTTGCTCGTTCACTATGGATGTGCTTACCCTTTTCATCTTATTTTTCTAATTGTCTTGACTTTTGTCATCTTCAAATAACTTATTATAGAATTCGGAGACGTGTTTTATTGTCTATTCACCTTATTGTCACTCTCTCACTTTGATTATTTTTTTCCCTTTTATTTAGTTATGTTTGTTTTAAAATTTTTGTAAGTCTCTTAATTAAATCGATGTATCAATTCAAATCGTTCTGTCTAGGCAGTGCTTCTTGTCCCATTTAGTTTGATTCAATTGTTGCTTTGCGTCTTAGCACAAGCTGTTCTCGTTTCTGATGTTTTTCTTAACCGCCTATTAAAATGGTTAGGTTTACTAGTTTATTTATTTGTTCTTTTTCTCAAGTATATTCGAAACGCGTCTTCTTATAGGAAGAACTAAGTCATCAGGTTTTAACTTCCTTCTTTCCTCTATAAATGTCTTTCAGCATTGTTTCCTGACTTCTGAAACTCTTACTATCTTTTCTATATCAGTAATCTTCAACATTTTTATAATATTTCACTTTTAATCTTACCTGCACTAATTTGTGGTCTTTTAGGCATAATTGTTCTAGTTCCCAATATTATGTTTCCACATTTGAGAATACTTAATCTAGTTGATTTCCTTTTGTTTGAGTCTTCCATTCCGAGTCTCTTACTCTTTAAAGTGGATATTTTTTTTACTAGTTACTATAATTTTTTACTTATCGCAATTTGATTTCATTGATATTATCTTGAAAATTACTCTTTTTTGGAGTTCTTTTACTTCATCAATTATGTAAGGTGACATATAAATTTTAATAATATTATGTGGGTGGTTTCTCAGTATTTTATATATTCCAGGAATCAACTCAAAGTTTTAACTGTCTTCATTAAGAATCTCACTATTCATGTTCAAAACTCTTTCATTTCTTGCTTAATTCTTTGTGACAGATTTTAACTCTTCATTCTAACTGTCCTCAGAAGTCTTGTTTCCATAAGTGCTATATAATCTGGTTACTTGTTCCTATTTCTCTGAGCATTTAATCTTACTTTAGCATAGAATTCAGTCCTTTGACCTTTAACAAACAGATCTTCAATTAAATGTTCTTCGTCAACATCTATCTTTTGTAGGTTATAGTCTCAGTTTTTCGTAAACTTCATGATTGCTCTGCTAAACTTTCGTTCTTTTCATTTTTTCCTTCAGCTTCTCTTTAATGTAAAAGAAATGGTCCTGTTGGTTGTTTTCTATTTTATTGTGATAGAAAATTAGTTCAAGTTTTTATAATTATTATAATTGACTCGAGCACTTTGGTTTTATTGCTGACCATGATTCATTTTGTCCTTTTTTGAATATTTAAAGTATTCTTGTATTTTCTTCTGAGATTACTGTCTATTTCTTGTGGTCCATGTACACTAATTGTCTTCTCCTCTTGGCTCTTCTATTGGTCTTTGACTTTTATTTGTCTCCCGTTGTTTCCTTCTCCCTGCTTAAATTCATTTAATTTAATTTCTATCATATTAGATTAGTAAACGAGTAAATTCATTATTATAATTAAGTAATTTTATAAAAAGATTATTAATAACTTAGCATGTATTAGAAAAACTTGTGTAATGCAGTTTATTCAATATAAATGTAAAGTATAAAATAAAAATATATATTATCTTTTATTAAAGAAGTCAGATAAACAGAGTAGACTATAAAGTATTAAAAATGATGGTATTTAAATAATTAATAGAATGATTTATTATATAATTTTCTTTTTAAAAAAAAAGAATTCCTAGTATTTTGGTGTATTGTATCAAATTGACACCTTAATTAAAAAAACTTATTAAGTTATGCAAATGAATAATTTAAGCTTTAGAGTTTTTCTTTCTATAAACCAATTAATCTTCCTGAATAATACGATTATAATTAATTCGAATTATCATCCATACTTCTTTTGTTAATAGTTAATCTTTAAAATAAAAAGAATACAAGAAAACAAACTTATCCTTACTTATAATGAGCTTAGTAAAATTTTAGTTCAATGTAAGGTTTGTTATTTTTAACTATTCATAAATATATAGATCCAATAATCGTGAACATAATTTAAATATTACATGGTCTCATATTAATGTCGTTAAAATTTTTACAAAAAAATAAATATTGTTGAGCAAAATTCATATAATTATAAACTAAGATTACACTTCAAGCATGCAATATTTTGTTGGTTGGGCAGCATTTTAAAATTATCATTATTTTACCCCTTTGTTTTATCTTTTTGCCTTTATATCTTTATTTATTTTTCATGGAATACTTAAAAATAAGGATTTATTAATTGCCCTATTCATTTTATATGTGAATTTTGAAATTTAAATTAAATAAGAAATTGAATAGTTAAAGAGATTTACATATCAAAATATATTATATTTATATTCATTAAAAAGTGCTTTAAGAGATTTTATTAAGATTAAATTAAAACAAATTTAAATTTGGTAATTTAATCTATGATCATTTAACAATAAGGACCAAATTAAAAGAAAATACATATAATAAACTTAAGTAAAAAATAATAAAAAGTCCTGAACATTCTTTTAAATAAACAAAATATTTATTATTAATTAATTAAAATGTTAAATTGATTTATTTGTGAGTTCTATTAATAATAGGATCATTTTTATAGTCATTAATTGGCCGTAACCTATATTTCATTTTTATAGTAATAAGTGTCATAATAAAAGGAAAATGATGTAGTTTAATAATTTAATGGACATCTTTAATGAATAGGTTATTTAGATTTAAATACGTTTAATCATGAGCAAATTACTCATGCTTTAATCATAGTTTATCTGAATTTCTTAACGTTTTTATCTATATTTTAACTTATAATTAAATATGAGAGACAATGAATAATAAGGGATTGATTTGAATATACTTTAAAAATATGTATTTATATATTCATTGAATAAACTATATCAAATTAGCACTATTAAGAGAATATTATCAATTAAATTCATATTTGTTACTCTTAATCAAGCGGTATAGTTTTTTGCCTAAAAGTATCTTGATATTTACTTTGTAAAGATTCTGAAATTGTTTTTTATATTAATTATTTTATTTATTGTAGATCCCTCTCAATTATTATCAATCTATTTCACTGCTTCAAATTACCAAATGTCGAAAACACAGTTAGATGAAATTTTAAAATATTTTAATTTATATATATATAATATTAATTTGGATTTTCTAACTTAGAAGCCTATCAAATCCTTACCTTTTAAATGAAATGTTAATATATTATAGATATACTATATTCAAAGCATCTTCCTATAAATAAAAACAATGATGTAAAGGTTAATATTTATAATTAGAATTTAATCGAATTACTTCATTATATGAAATTATATTTTCCTTAATTACTTCTTTTTTCTCATTAATTTTATATGATACGAGAAAATACTTGATCTTCTACCTAACTCTATTCCTCTTCTCAACTCAATTTGACTTTCTTCGTTTCTTATTTCTTTTGATCTATATTTTCTGCTTTTCTTACATAATATTACTTAATTAATTCTTCATCTTATGTTTGATTATTACCCATACTCAGATTAGTCAATTGTACTTTGACTGAAATTCATCCTGATCTGTTTATTTGCTTTCTCATTAAAGCAAATTTGTTTAATAATAAATGACAATTCCGCTTACTTTCACCCACATCTCAAGGTTTTATCTTAATTTATAAAATCGTATCACTCAATAAAGATTAGTTCTTATCAGTCATTTCGTCTATCATACTAACAAGAGATTTTCTTAATTCTAAATTCGAATAATGATACATGTATTAAACTAGTATTTATATATTATTTTGATTATTTCTTTTCCAATAAAATATTCTTATTTTTAAATTATTAATTCATTGAATTCCTTTAAGATTTATATTTTCAAGATATTTACTAAATTAAACACAAATCTTCCTAACCACACAAAAACTAACTAACTTTCAATATTATGTTGTATTATCAGCGATAGGTTCTAATATTATGTTTAATTGAGGTTATTAATCTTCTATTACCTCTATTGGAGTGATTTTTAAAAAAGTTTAAGACTTATTTATATTTCTTATTCTGCAAGTATTTTTGAATGAAAATACAGTAATTTTAATAAGTATGGACATGTATTAAAAAAATTTCAAATCAAATCGTAATTTTTATCTTAGATATTATATTCCACAAATGGAATAGTTAGGTTCTTTGCTTGCATTTCTAACAAGTTAATTCTGATTAAATATTCTATCAGTCTCCTTTATTAGTTTATTATAACCAATAATTTAGGGAGGATTTAGAGTTTTTTTGGAATTTAAAATCTAAAAACACTTTCTATCTATTAATATTGGCGATATTTTTGAATAAAGTAAATTGCTTTAGATAATTAAATAAAGAGATCAATAATTGAAAATATCTGATCAGAAGGGGCAGTGTCATTCATTTTAAATGTAAGTTACAAAAAACATATCTAAAAATTAATTTTACAGGGGTGATACCAAGATCGATCGAGAAGTACATGCGGACAAGACTCAGAAGAAGATGAAAAAATAAATCTTGGAATGATGGTCGTAAATATGAAGGAGAATGAAGAAATAATAACGCTTTTTTTAGTTTTCCATTATTGATTATTACTATTACTACTGTTATTAATGCAATATTGTTAACATTTAAATTTCAGCTTATCTCACAAAAAAATCTTGATTATTTATAAAACAACTATAAAATGTGAAATCTAAACAAAACATTAAAGAAAAGTTTAATAAATCTTAAACTTTTGTGTATTATTTTTAATTTTAATTTTATTTCTGAATTGATGTATATAAATATAGAGTATCAAATTTCCTCTTTTATAAAGTTTTAGTTTTTTCATTAAAATAAATTGATTGCATGCTCAAACTATCAGCACTATCGCCAATGACATATCTTAAACAATTGTCATTGAGAGATTTGCAATGCTTGATTTCATTTAACAGACAATCAAATATAACATTATATATATTCATTAAACTTTCCTTAAAAGAAATTCAAATAAATATATTTCCTAGAGAACACTATCAATTGGCTGCTGTCAATAATAAACCGTTTTAAGTAGGATAAAAGAGAAAGCAATAGAGAGGAAAATAAATTTAAAGTCAAAAATTACTGTAGTACTCATATATATATATATATAAATGCAGATTATAATATGTCTTATAACATTAAATTAATATGGAGATAATAGCTAGTTTTTTTCGAACCCATTTTATATTTTATATATTTGGCTTCCTAAATTTATTTACGCTTCAAAGAAGAGCCTTAAATTGGAAAAGAATTTAGATAAATGGGGTATAATTAAAATTCAGAGCTAATACATTAGAAGACTGTTTTTTAAAGGGCAATTTGTAACACAATAATTTTAAATCGTAATTGTAGTCTTGAATCCATAACATGATATTGATATAAATATCAATATAATGCTTTTAAGTTAGAATTCTTAAATAATCTTACTTTAATTTGTTTAGATTTATCAAAAATTAGTTGACTTAAAGGAAGAGGGTGGTCAAATTTTGATATTTAAATAAACCGATTTTTTTAATTTATTTTATCTTAAACTATTAAGTATTTAAATATTTTTTAATTTCAAAAATACATGATCGAAAATGCTGAAAACCTGGAGCTATTATTTACAAACTTTTGGTGACGATTAAAATAAAACCAATAACAAATGCATTAAATAAATTAAATGCTGATTATTTTCTTCACAATTTTTAATTCTATCTCTCAAAGTATGGGTTGTCTGCTTTATAACTATCCAAGCCTTTGAACTCTTTACAGTCTCAGTCCTATGGTATAAACTCTTATGGTTCCTTCACCAATGACTTTACTGCATCTTTAATAAAGTTTTGACTCTCTATTTGACATTAAGTGGAATGTGTGAACTCAGCATGAGCAAGTGCAGGTCTTTGGTCAATTGTTGAATGATTGTGTGCCTTCTCTGATTCATTAGGCTTCTATTTAAGATTGTTTTGATTACACTTGATGCCCTTCTTAGTCAGATCTATCTCTACAGTATTACAGTTCTGCCAAATTAATCCGAATCGAGATGATTTAGACTCCAAACATCCTCAGAAGACATCCTGGCTTATATTTGTGATTTACATGTTACTCATAAGAATGTTCATGAGCTATTTAAAAGATGTCTTGGTGAGAAGAAGATCAACAAATCAAGATTGTGTGGTAGGGGATCCTCTGTTTAGTCCTCCGGCAACTCTGTCGTCTTGATGGCTGAATTCGACGTTAAAATTTAGTAGTAGTTGGTTCATTTGTAAGATTTGCTTATTGATATGTAAGAAATTAATATTATTATAAAGGTTTCCAAAGTTATAATAATTAAAGAAAGGATATCTTCATTTTAGTAGCTTTATTGTGCATCACTACCATAACTACTATTGCTTCTCCTCCTCCACATCCTCCTCCTTTTCAGCCAATCAAATCTTATAAATAGTTGCTTTAGGTTTTATTTCACTTAATATATTTTAATTTTAAAATAACATCACTAAGATTTCAATTATCCAAAAATACTCATTCCTTCATCTTGTTGAGACATGATATTTCAGAATGCTCAATAAATATTCAATATGTCTCTTTTTGCTTCAATGTTAGAACATCTAATCATTTTTATATGTCTTCAAGCGAAGTAGTATTAAAAAATTTTAAAGCAAGTAAACATATTTTTTAATAAAAAGACATTCATTTCTTTTTTTTATTAAATATATTTCTTTTTTTGATTAAATATCTCCAGATAATTGAGATAACAGTCTAAGTATAATTCTTAGAAGCTAACAAAATTTATTTTAATGTGTTTACTTGATGAGATCAAACAGCATCACATTAATTGAAGTTTATATTGAAACCCCATAGATTAATTAAGAAGCGAGGATTCGATTTCAGAAAATTTGATTAAGAATTAATTATTACTGGCGTACAATTTTAATGTTTGGGCTAATTATAAAAACTATTGGCTCGATTAATTTTCATTATAAGATAATCCAATCAGGGTGCGTAAATTTGATTTTAGCCTAATTATATTTATTATCAGCCAATAATTATTAATTTTCAATCTTATTGTTATTAACTCCAATTCTCGCTTCTTAATTGATCTATGGGGTTTTATAAATAATAATTGAACATATATTTAGATAAATCTAATTAATAATAGAGAGTTTGATCTTTCAATTATTTATTTTATTGGAATAATCTTCACATATTTAGTATCTTGGAGATTATATGAAATATAAACCTAACTTGTTAAGATATAATTTATTCAAAAAGATTATAAAAATATATATTCATTAAACTATCATAGTTAAAAGATTATTAAATTAAATGAGGCAATAAAGAATCTTTATTACTTTTTAAAAAGCAGCAGATGTAAAATAAACATATTTAGGATGTTATAAAACTATTAATATAAATTAAGAATAGAAAACTAAAACTCATGCTTGATGTTAATTTAATGCTTTTTTTCCTTAATATAAATCAATTAAATTCTAGAATTAATGCTAGTTTTCATTTTAGTTCATTTCACTGTCACTTTTAGATTCATCTTTTATTTTTTAAAGTAAACATGTGAAAGTTTATATTTCAAATTAGTACAAAAACTGAATATAGTTGCTTAAAAACATTCTTTGTTTTAAAAAATCTTCAGTTAAATTTATATTAAAATTATATACATTAAATATACTTAAATTTCTTTCAAGACTTATCATTTTAAGCGAAATTAATTATTAAGTTATTAAAGTCCTATAACAGCTTTTTTATAAAAGATGAATAATAAATTTGGAAGGTGAGAAATATTTTTGAAAAAAAAATATGATGCTTACAAAGACAAAATTTATTATTTACTAAGTTGTTTACTCTTTACTATTAACATTTTGTATAACTAATAAATATACAAAAAAAATAATAAATATAATATTTATAATATAATTTGGAATTATAATAGATAAATAGAGAGAGATAAAAAGCTGATAAGCCACAGTAAGGTGAAGACTTCAAGAACTCATTGATACCACGTAATTTGCGAGTTAACAGGCCTAAAAAGCAATCAACTATTTTTATCGTTCAAATAAAAGACAAGCTAATATATACAAAAAAAGTAAAATTGTTCAATAAAAAAGCAATAATATCAATTAAAAATGCTTGAGCAAATATTCTATTACCTTAGAGTATAATAAAACCATATTAAATATAAGAAATATGAGTAAGGAAATATTTCCATATTTATTTGAGAAATGTCTAGAATAAATAGAACTAGTTAATGTAGGAACCTTCAATATATAAAAATCATAGCAACCTTTGCACCATATTTGATAATATTAATCTAGTCAATATGAAAAATATTTAAGAATTTTCATTATAAACTAGACACCAGAAATAAAATTGATCCTACAATAAATAAAATTTAGTCAATTTTATTTGGCATTAATAATTTAAAAAAATTAAATTTATACTTAGAAAATTAATTACTAGGAAAGGTGTTAATACTGTGTAGGAATTTCTTAAAAAAACTTTCAATAACAAAAAGTTCGATTTAGAAGAGACGGAAGATAACTAGATTCAACTAAAATAGATAATTATCCCTTATTTGGCTTAGAAACTTAGAATCTTATTAAAACATTAAACAATTTCAGTCACTCGACTAAAGTTTATAAAAGATATATCCACTTTTAAGAAATCTTAAATTCACATAGAGAACAATAATAAACCCTAAATTCTTGAGTTATAAGTTTATCATTAAGTTGAAGAAATTTAGTGCTTAGCAAGAATAGAGAGTCTTAAAGTTGTTATTAGAGGTCTTTACAGGTTAAGGTGATTTTATACTATACCAAGTTTAAAAGCTGAATAAAAACCCCAAAACCCCTTAATGAGGTATATATATGTGCTTTGATTTGTAGAGTATAGTTGGGGTCTTATTGGGGTTAGTAGACAAAATGCATTTTTTATATGAATTTAATGAATATTTAATTATATTTAGGGTGCTTAACTTAAACAAATTTATCTGATTGTCTTTGTTATACCTCTTGAACCTGCTGTATTTAATTGTTCTAGAATGTCCTCTAATAATTATCTTGGATATGCTGGATCTTTTACTATATCTATCTCTACTATCTTTTTAATTTTATCGCTGATTTCTTCTTATTATATATGTTTAGCAGCCAAACTTATTGATTATTTTTCGTGCTTTGTTCCAAAGTATGATATACTTTCCATATCGCACTCTAAGATAATAGCAGCAATTGCCCATACATCCCACTGAGCTGACCCATTATTCCATTTCTCTCTAATTTGGAAGTATCCAGGTGTCCCAAGAACCTTTGCTAAAGTTACTATCTCTTATCTTAATGCTCTATTGAAATCAATAACGACTACTTCTTAAGGTGCAGACGTTGAGCATAACATTTTCAGGCTATAATCTCTATGAACATACCCAAGTTCATGCAACTCCTTGACACCCTAAATCATATCTGTAAGAATATCATTTAAGTCATCAGGGTATCTATTATGAAATAGATAGTCTCTTAGAGTCATTTCAAATTCTTGAGCCTTATGCTAAGAAACAGTGGCTTAAGATATCACCAATTAACTTAAGCAAGTTCTTGCAATTTCTTCTTTAAGCTTCTCTAAGAATCATATATTCATTAGCAAACTCATTTTAATACTGCTCATTTTCAATAAGATAGCTGAAAGGGTCTACCTTGTATTCATATTCATCAACCACTATAAGCTTTGGCAAGTAATTTTTAATACAGAACCAAGTTCAATCTCATTTAATGCAGGAATACTCATTGCTTTCTCTTGGAAACATGCTAAAACAGTATTATCTGTAGGCTAGTTCATTGATTCTAATAGACACTGTCTCTTGAGCTTCTCTTGACACTCTCATTAAGACTCAAGAATTTTTAGATTTACATTTAGCAGGTAAAATTTTTTTAAGTCTCCTTATCTATAAATTAAGAATTCGCTAAGTTGATGTTTTTGCAAATGTTTCTTAACTTTGCTGAGTGAGTGTAAGACTTCATGAATGTTGGGAATTAGTATCTTCCATCCACATTTTCATGTTTAAAAAAGATCTTGGCCTTGCCTTAGTGGACCTCTTTAAGGTGTCACTTCAAACTTTGTTCTGTTGAGAAAAAATTCTAGCAGTCTTCACATTAATATGTTTTCATTTTTTCAATTGGCCGCTGTTCCTTTACTTCCTTAACAATTTCAATAAGAATTTATATTCCCATCTCTGCCTTCTATTTCTTTTTTTAAAATTCAATGAAAATGACCTCTGCTTAAACTAAAGAGCGCTCTACTTATCTTTCAATTTAGATAACCTCTGGATTTTTGTAGACCCAAAGTTAAGCTATGATTATTCAGCTCCAAGAGAAACAGTTTTGCGATTTAAGTTAGCCGCCATGTTTTAATTCAAATTTATATTTCTACTATAAATCTCTAATAACCTCTCAAGTTCTAGCAACTATGTAGAGGAGTTGGTACTGCAGAAACAATAGTTGATTGATGTTTTAGAGTTCATATTTATACATAGTTTAAAAGTATAACTTTTCTAATTTCATACTTAATAATTTTAATATTGATACTAACTTTGAAAAAATTCAGGTTGATACTGGTACCAATTAGGTTTTGAACCAGATTGGAACTTTTCTATTAAAACCTCACTTGATTAAAACTAAGTACAAATTAATTTATGGTACTATTAAATTGGTACCAATTAAACTTAAACGGATTTAGTACCGGTATTAATAAAATTTAAACAAATTTAGTACTAATTTAATGGAACTAAATTGATAAAAATGAAGCTCCATCTCTGAAGTTTGTTAGAGCTTCTGCAAATTTTCTCCAAGTATCTTTACCAAGTTGACCTCCAATAAAATGCCCATATTTATTAGTAAATTTTTAAACAGTAGGATCCAGAACTCTATGTATCAAAATTTGAAATTCAATAAGAAGAGAAGGAACAAGGATGGAATCTATAAGTACTTAAATAAAGAGGGTTGTAGCTTACTAAATGATATCAAGATTTAGAAACAAGGAAGATCTCTATCGATACCTCATTCTACATGGTAAGAATTAAACATATACTTAATCATTTACTATAGTGGAATTATTCCTTCCAACGATGGAAGGTGCCAAATTTCATTCTTAAAAGCTAAACTCTGTGATGAAAAGAAAGCCTTCAAAAATGAAATTTAGTTTATAGAGATTTCAGTCACTTATCTCTACGAGAATGCAATGAAAGATGAAGAGTTGATAGTTTATCTTCCTACCAAGAAACAACTCTCTAACAAACTTCCAGAAAGGATCTTCTTCATTGGTATTCTTGGCACTTTTAGAGAGAGTTATCTCAGAGAAATCATTGAAGAAGCTCACAAGAAACGCTACTCTGTTTCTCCTGATGATTAAAAAAGGCAAGGTATACTAATAAGCGAGACCTGGTTCGCAGATCTTATAGAGCACCTATTCCTCTCAAGTAAGCTTTGATTCAAAACTTTTTAGGGAAACCTGGAACTGTTATATTCCTAATGAAAAAGCATGCGAAGGATCACAGAGAGAGAAAGTCATAGACTATTCATGAGGTGAGCAAGAGACTTAATAAAGATGTTAAAAAGCCAGATGAAATAAATATAGATGCAGGAGCTAGCACTAAGAGAAGAAATATAGGATCAAGCAAGCCATAGGAGGAAGAAATATGAGAAGCCAAAACCCTTTATGGACCAATTTAATATGTGAATATATTCATACGTTTAAATCTAAAACTTATTTATTAACATTCAAAATCCCAAAACCCTTTCAGTAGTTTGATTGAGTTTTTGATTGATAAAAGTAGACTATTAGTGCATACTTTATTATGGTTTTAATAGGGTTTATGTAGGGGTTTAATGTTTAAATATTAGTATTTTAAGTGAGTATATGCGAGGTTTGGGGTCAGTTTATGACAGTGAGTATATAGATTTATTGTTTAAGTTGCGATATGGATGTGATGAATATAGTGAATAACTCAAGCCTGTTCTGAATTATACGTCTATAGCAAGGCTACTCCATAAATCTCCAGCAACTGTGAGGTCTCACTGTCTATTAGCATTGAATTTAAAGAGATAGCATCTTAATTCTAAGCCTAAGAGACCCTTAAAATTTTAGCAGCATCATATTGATTATCTTATTAATGATAAGACTCTTAAATACTGGGCTCACTTTTCTCTGGCCTAGAGAGCTGTGATGTTTCATCGCCAATTTCCTGTGCTTCATATCTCTACTTAATCTATAGCCAATATATATAAAAGGAATGGTATATCTTACAAGACAGTCAATCGCATTAAGAGAATGATTGACTTTAATGTTCCATTTTATAAGGATAATTTAAATTATATATTCGATTAAATGCAGAGGTCTTAAGAGCATAATATAAAGTTCATACACGCTGATGAGGCTGTATTTACATTCAATACATTTATATCAAGGTCTTGGTATAAGAGGTATAGTAACATAGAAGTTTATGATCAAAAGGTTAAGATATAAACTCATGCAATCCTTGGTGGAATCAGTGAAGATAGTGGCCTAGAGACTTATGTTATTCACCCTCGTTCTATAAAGACTGAATAATATATTAAGTTCTTGCAATAACTCAGAGATAAGTACGCTGACTAAGAGATTATTCTATTCGTTGATAACTTGCCAGTTCATAAAACTAAAGACTCAAGGAAAGAATATGAAAGGCTAAATATAACACCTGTATTTAATGTTCCTTACAGCCTTTAGTTCAATGGAATTAAATTATATTGAGGGTTATTGAAAGGTCAGTATAAGAAATTGCTGCTCTATCACTTCATGCACGACTTGAAGATAGTTACAGTCGATTTTATTAAGAGTGCTGCTAAGAGAGTCAGCGATGAGAAAGCTAAAGTATGAGCAAGAGAAGGGAGATTTTGTGTATATAAATAAGTTTTAGATTTAAACGAATGAATAAGATCACATATTAAATTTGCCCGTAAAGGGATTTGGCTTCTTTTTCTTTTCTTATTCTTTAGGCTTGACAGGTCCTTAGTTTCTTCTCTTAGTGCCAGCCCCTGCATCTATGTTCATCTCGTCTGGCTTTTAGAAATCTTTGAAGAGTCTCTTACTCAATTCATGCTTTACTTGAGACTTTCTCTCTCTGTTTAATTTGCTGCGCTCTTTCATCAAGTAAATAGCAGTGCCAGGTTTTTCTATAAAGTTAGAAGACTAAGCTTACTAGAGATGAATGGATGCTTTTGCAGTTCCTAGAGCCAGGTGTCGCTGATTTTAATTCCCTGCTTCTCTTTTTCTTCAGGAGAGATGCTATAGCGTTTCTTGTGAGATTTTTAAATTACTTCATTTAAGTTCTCAGGTTTCAGAGTTGCAATGATTCCAAAGAAGAAGTTTCTCTCTGGCAACTTATTAGAGAGTTGCAGCTTTGATGGAAGGTAGAGAGCTACGTCCGGATTACTCATAGCATCGTCATATAGGTTTTTCACTGATATTTCAGGGTAGTTAGGTATCTCTATCATCCTAATTTCATTAGACTTAAAAGCTTTTTTCTCTTCACTCAGTAAGGCTTTTAAGAATGAGATTTTAGTTCCCTCCTAAGTCGGCAAGAACAATCCAACTATAATGGATTTATTAATCTTACTTAAGAACTTACCTTGCTATACCAAATATCTATAAAGGTCCTCTTTACTTCGAAATTTCCCTATTAAATCTTGAGATTAAATTCTCTTCATTGCATCATTCATAGACTAGACTCCATCTTGCTTCCTCTTTCTAGAAATGTCATGAAATTTAAAATTATGGATAACCATTCTAAGTTTATTAAAATTTTACTACTAAATAGGGAGGACCTACTGGAGGTCAACCTTGAAAAGATATGCGGAGAAGCATTGAAAAACTTGCTCCAAGTTTCACAGATTGATTTCCATTTTTATCAAACTATCTCCATTAATTTGCTCCTAATAATGTTTAATTATTTTAGGAGGTCCTCCAAATTAAGTTTAAACTTTATTAGGAGTTAAATTTTAAGGTGTAAACTTGATTAGGAGCATATTAAATTTAAAAATATTCAATAATATTACCTCCAAATTAAGTTCAAACTTGATTTGGAGGACCTCCTAAAGAAACAAAACTTCATTAGGAGTATTTTAATTTACTAAGATGTATAAAATTCTCATTAAATATTTCAACTTACAGTCTTTTATGATTAATTAATTTTCTTTCTTCTCAGCAAAGAATCTACCAGAGTGTCTTATACTCTACTATAATAGTTTATCTTGGTAGATTTTATCATAATTATAATTAAATATATCAGCAAACTAAAATGAGCTCTAACCTTTTGAGAAG
Source organism: Oxytricha trifallax (assembly GCA_000711775.1). NCBI lineage: Eukaryota > Ciliophora > Spirotrichea > Sporadotrichida > Oxytrichidae > Oxytricha > Oxytricha trifallax. The sequence goes on from ARYC01017947.1 coordinate 19,018, forward strand.
AGCGGCATTACTTGGGTAAAGTCAATAAAAATTATCATTCCAGTAACAAAAAGAAAAAGAGACCAGAGAGGCTGGTACTCAGTGGGAGCCTACCTATGATACTTTTGACCAGTCTAGTTTTGAGATATAAATATAATTTAAGTAAGAGGTTGTCATAGAAGCTGTGCAAATAGAGGAGAAGAATAAACAACCCACCATATAGCATTAATGAATACCAGCCAAAGTTGACTATTAATGCAAAGAATGCAATAAGGTTTTCCCTTACAAGTCAACTTATAAGAGACACTTGAGAGATATACACAACGATATGCCAAGGTTATATCTCAAGCATTAAAAAAAAAGATGGGAAGTATGTCTGTGAGTTCTGTGAGAAGCCATATTCTCATACTAGAGACCTCAAAGTGGACTTAAAGAAAAAGCACAATCAAAGTTTTTTTCTTTATTCATGAACTTACAGGGAATAGATTCCCTTTAAAGAGAAGATCAAGAAACCCAGTGGAGTCTCTTGAGTTGAAGTCTAGAAGTAAGTTAAAATGAAGAAAGCAGTCAAGAACTTTCCAGTCTCTGAGATGAATAAAATTATGGTTAAAATAGAGGCAATGAAGATTCCCATATTAAAAATTATTGACTTAGATTCTTGCCTAGAAAGCTACCTCACTCTTGAAGATAAAATAGAGAAGAGAGTCATTACAGATGACTAATATGCTTACAAGATATATCCTTTCAATTACTTCCTTGCTGATGACAAGTTCCAAATGGAATTTGCTAATGAGTATTATGCTCTTTAAAAGGCAAAGTTAAATGAGTGCAGGCATATCATATAGCTTGATGCTATTTTACTTGGTAAAGATCATGTAGCCTTCAGGCTTCCTTTACTTGAAATGACTTACAGAGAATTTTTATCTGACAATTGATGCCAAAGATAAATTAACCAGATCGTGCAGCAAATAGTTGAGGGTATTGAAGAGCTTCAAAAGCATGGCTATGTTCATAGAGACTTAAAACCAGAGAACATCATGATGAACTTTCAGCCTCTTAGAGTTTATATTATTAACTTCAACAGAGCTCAAAGATTTCAAGCCTCTGCATAAGGAAATGTATTCGGCACTCTTGGATATTTCCGAGAGAGAGAGGATTGGAGAGATGGAGAAACTTAATGGGATATCTGGGCTCTAGTAGTAATAATAATACAGAGTGACATGCCAAGAAACGATTACTTTAGCTGCAGGGGTGAGAGAGATTCTAAGCAGAGAATCAAACAATATCTCGATAAAAATAAAATAAATGGAGGTCTCAGAGAACTTGCATACTCAACTATTATCAAGCCAAGCTAAGAGAATTAACAAACAATAGAAACAATCAAACATCAACTTAGAAAGATAAAATTCAGAGAACTGCCACATGACTCTAAGCTTATGTTTGTGTGAAATATTTTAAAAACTCGCTTGTTATACTCACTTAAAATACTAATATTTAAACATTAAACCCCTACATAAACCCTAATAAAGTATGCACTAATAGTCTACTTTTATCAATCAAAAACTCAATAAAACTACTGAAAGGGTTTTGGGGTTTTGATTCATTGTTCCCTCTCTTGCACAAATTATTGTCTTATCTTAGCTCACTCTCTTACAGCTGCTTTGAATTAAGTCTACTGTATCGATGGGCAAGTCCTGCATTAGGTGATACAGCAAGAATTTCTTGTAGTGAGTCTTAATCTAACTCCAATAGAATTCAATTCCATTAAATTATGAGCTATAAGGAACGTTGTATACAGGAGTTATATTTAAATCTTCATAAGCTATCTTAGACTCCTTGGTCTTATGAACTGAAAGGTTATCAACATACAGGATGATCTCTTGGTTACGATACTTCTCTCTGAGCTTATGTAGGAACTCTATGTACTACTCTCGCTTAATAGAGTGAGGATGAATAACATAACTCTCTAAGCCTGAATCTTCAGTTATACCAGCTGAAATTAAACTTCTATATTATCATACTTCTTATACCAGGACTTATTAATAAAGGTGTTGAAGGTGAATACAGCTTCATCAGCATGTATGAACTTGATGTTATTGTCAATAGCTCCTCTGCATTTAATCATATATATAGTTTAAATTATTACTATAAAATGGCACTGTAAAATCAATCACTCTCTTCACTCTGTTGACAGTTTTGAAAGTAATACCATTTCTTCTATAAATGTTGGCTATAGTCTATGGAGAGATACGCATGTCTGGAAACTTGTGATGAATCATCACTGCTCACTAGTCTAATGGAAAATGTGCCCAATACTTCAAAGTCCTCGTGTCGCAGAGGTTGTCAATGTGAGCTTGAGAGAAATTTTATTTTCTTGCAAGATGCTTTCAAGAACCAGAATTAAATACTAAACAGCTAGCAAGCATAAATACCTACTCTTGCTTAAATGCTTTGCTATAGCTGCATAATTTAAAACTAATTTGACTTAGTCTGTATTAATACTCATACCATACCTAAGCTTAAGCAATAGATTTAAATAATTCTCATCATTAATAGACACTAAATTTGCTAATTTTTATTTCTCATTTTGCAAATTTGCCATATTTCTCATTTTGCAAATTTGCCATATTTCTCAACTAACCTCAATAAGACCCCAACTATACCATTCAAATCAAATCACTAAAGCATTTAATTAAGGGGTTTTGTGATTTTTAATGTTATAAAACAACTACTACACAAATTCTTAAATTTTAAGTACATTTTAAAATACTAATCTAATATTGGACCATGAAAATATAATGCTTTTATAACAATGTTTATTAGTAAACCATTTTTGTTAAAGTTAATTGAACTTGTACTTTTAAATTTAAGCAAAATTATCTAGTTTATATCACTAAAAATTTTACTTAACCATTCATGATTCGATTAATTTTAGGTTAAACGTCATTTATTTTTAGTAAATTTGAAGAACCTCATATAATGGAGACATCAATAATTTTTTAAGTTATTTTCTAATAGACTTGCTGTTAAAGTTCAATCAATAAGTGTATTTTAATGAATTCTATCATATTTAGACAAAATTAATAAAGTAAATTTGTAAATTTACGACTCAAAAAATAAAGTAGGTAATCAATCAGTAACCAAAAGTTTCTATAGCAAATCAATTAATTAGTTACAGATTTTATGTGGAAATGAATTCGGGAGGAGAAAATACAAATGAAGCCCATAACTAAAATAAACAATACATCAAGAAGACTAAATTGCTGAATTCGAATAATTCAGAGAACAAATCATTTTCCTTTGATAAATGAGATGAATTAATTTCTAAAATTTGTCAAAGAAAGTCTAAATATACAAAGTTTATAAATGCTTTTTATTTTTATTTTGACTTAATGATATTCGTTATAGAATATCTGGCAAGTCAACAATTCATTGATAGTAGATTAGAACAACGAGAAGATGAATTATCTAAAGTATAATGAATCGACTACAAAATAATAGCATAGATTGGAATACTAATATAAATATTCTTGGGATTTGAAAAAAGCAGAAATCAATCTCGACATCATGAAGAAGAAAACGAAGAATATTTAAAAACGCATATCTGTTATATGATTAGCTATAACAATGAATAAGATAAGAAAATAGTTGCAGATAATGTGATATTATTTTAGATAATCAAGAGTACTGCACCAAAAAATTCAGCTATCATTAATGCCATTAAAAAATACACAACAACTAAAAATGGAACATGTGATTAAAACAGAAGAGTTTAAAGCAAATTAATATTATAAAAATAATTTAAAGAGAATAATATGAGTTGAAACATAGTAATAAAATATATCAAACCTTGAATTTTTACTCTAATATGATTGCTTATATTTTAATTACATTAAATTATCATATACCAATTTATAAAAATTGAATTTATAAGCAACTTATTTAAAAATTAAAATCCTAAAAATGTAATATTGTATATAATTAATATACTTCAAATTAAATTAGAATAAAATGATTGATTGTATTAAATATTTAAAAAAAAAGTTTCATTGAACTTTAATATATTTTTAAAACTTTCTTATCTTTTAGTCTTATAAAATTATTATAAAATTTGAGACTTACAAAAATTTAAAGGATTAATGCTGCTGATGAGACTCTAACTTCTGATGAATGAATTGCACTTGTAAACATAACAGGACAAGATTAATTTATTTATGGTTATCATATAAAAAGTTTAAAATTATCTATTGAACTCTGATTTATTAAATCCAATAACAGGGACATTAAAAACATTTTAAATTAAAAAAGTTCAAAGATCCTTTAGATACCAATAGTAGAGTTAAAATTACCAATAAAAGCGCATGTGTTTTTATCATTTTTATATGTTATCTTATCCAAATATAAATTTAAATTCAATTAAAAAGAACATTTGTCATTATATCAGTTGTAAGCAATAATTAGATATGAATTACTTAAAAACTTCTTTAAAAAATGTATCTTAAAAATATTAAAAAACAAACAATCATAAAAGCAGAAGCATGCTTGAATTCATTATTGAGAGTTAATTGGCCATTGTACACAGATTATTAAGGTGATCTAAATTTTTAAGAGTACAATTGAATATTCAGAAATTATCCACACATCAAAGAAACTTGCATTAACGTGTGTCCTATTGCAAAACACAACCTTTATAAAGTATCAGATTCAATCGAGTTGCTGCTAAAAATCATAGTTCTACAATTCTGTTGTGGAAAATTTACTATTATTACACTTCTAAGTTAATAAAAATACCATTGATGCAGGTGAAATGCTGTTGATCTTCATTCCCTTTAACGCTACTTGAATAATTCTAAAATCTAACAAATCAATATGGTAATTTTAAATAAATTATAAAATTATATTTAAAGGATATGTAACTTACAAAGATTAAGCATGCATTTAAAGTAGTTTAATGTGTTGCGAATTGCATTCTTCACATCAAAGGCAACATTTTTAACGCATCTAGTGGTTAAATAAAATGCATTACTTTCCTAATCATTTTTGAATATCTACAAAGTAGCGACTTTAACTACATTAAATAAATCATAAATATATAGAATTAAATGGACAAGTCAACCTCAGTATTATCTTGATTGTTTTATAAAGTACAGTTTAATAGTCTAAATAAAAGTCATTCTTAAATGTCTAACAACTTTAAACAATTAACGCTTATCTTTAAACGATTTTATTGCATACTTAAATAGTAATTCTTTGGTTATATGATATCATAAGTTTGAGTGATAATAATTATCATCACCTAATTACTTTTTTTAAATAAATATAATGATTTGTTTAATATTTGTGAAAAATTCAATAAAAAGATGCTTGATTGAAAATAAAAGAGAGTAGAATTAACACAAAAAACAATATAGTCTGAAAATTATTGAAGCTATCGGACGATACTTTGATGCTGAAATGAAATATTAGTCATGATATTGTAGAAATACATTTGAATTTGGGAAATTAATTATAATTTAAATAGTAATAATTCAAAATGGTGGCAGTTAAAGTTTGCCAATTCGAATGATCTTGAGTTCATTCGATAGAGAATTTAAAATTAGCTGGACTTTTTTATTAGCGGTACTATTTTATCGCATCTCTGGAGCGAGATAACTCGACTTTAATTAAACGCCTCTAAATTCATTAAAGTATACTCTCACATTAAAGTCGAGTTATCTCGCTCCAGGGATGCGATAAAATAGTACCGCCAATATTAAAGTCCAGCTAATTTTAAATTCTCTATCGAACAAGCTCAAGATCGTTTATATTGGCCAACTTTAACTGCCACGATTTTGAATTATTATTAATTTGATTATAACTTATTTTCCAAATTCAAATGTATCTCTTCAATATTGTCATAAAACTAACAATAACTCCAATAAATGCAATCCATTTATAATATGATAATTGAATAACATGTATACTAATTTTTATAATTAATTGAATAAAATAGCTATTATTATTAATCGTGTTTATACTGAATATTATTACAATAAGTAACACTACTCCTCATATCATATATAAATCAAATGACAAGCAATTTGAAAATAAGAAAAAATTAAAGCACAAAGTCTTAAAATAAATAATTTTAGATATATTTAATCGGCTCAAACCAATTAAAGTTGAAATTTTAGAAAAAAAATTAAAATAAAAAGTAGGACACTGAAATATCTATGAGTATAAAAAAGTAAAAATAGGCAAGCTTGATTAAGTTTTGATTGTTGATCTATTTAATTATTAATTATTCTTTTAATAGTAGTTTTCTTCAGAATCTTATTTACTTTGTTTGATGAAAAAAAATCAGCTTAGCCTTTATGATGCTTAAGCATGGATAGATAGAAGTTTAATAAAAGGCATGCTAATTATATAAATTTGGTAATTCACTCATATTTTATTAGTTGGGAACAATATTATTTAATTATAAAACTCCTTATATTATAAAGCTTATTAAAAGCTTTTTTATTTTAATATGAGGACTATATGATGGAGATTGAATTAATACTTTGCTGTTCCTAGCTTTTAGTTTAAAATTTTAAATGAAGTCAAATAAATAAAGAAAAAGAAAAAATTAAAGCATAGTTTTATTAAAGGAGGGATTGATAGATATAATTAAAAATGTAAAGAATTACTATTTTAAATTAAAAAAAAGATTTTGTATAATTTGCTCTCTTATTTACTAAAGCATACCAAAAATAAGGAATCATCATAAGGGTATATTGGTATCCACTTCTAGCTATTCAAGGTACTTCAGTTGTAAAAAAGTGAAAGTACTTGGATTAAACTAAGCAAGCCACGGATATGTGAACTTCATCTGAATATGCCAAATTTTTATAGAAGACCTATTTCATCAAAAAGTTGATAAATAATAGTACATAGTCTTATTATAACTGAATGATGCAATATCATTACAGTTTTGTTAAAGTGCATCAATGATAGTTCTAAAATAAAGAGATAGACATATCGGATATCTTAAAGGGTTTTATAAACTGAGCAAAAAAAAATACCAGCATATAAAGCAGTAAGGGTGAAAAAATTTCTATGAGGCATGCCTCTCAAGTTATTATTATATTTTTTCGAAATTATGGATCACTCTAACCTTCATGAAAGTGCTTTAAAATGTAACGATTTTATGGGAACTTATATCAAAGAAAATTTCTCACTTTACCTTTGAAATTCCCTAGACCCCTATTTTCACAAAAATTTACCATATATACTATTAATAAAATCTATTAAAAATATAATTCATTTAATTCTTTATCCTCTCTAATTTTCATATATACAAAAGATATGAGTTAAGTAAATAATTATAATAACAGATTAATAAATCAAAATTCGAAAAGGGATGAGTGTGTAAGTTATTGGGCAATGGATTTTTCAAAATAGAGGGTGTGTTCCTCACCAACCTCTATAATCATATTTACAATTATCTTCCAGAAATAAATGTTATTTTTCAAGAATACATCAAGATTTTTAGAGTTGTTTATTCAGTAACTAAATAAATAATATATGTTAGTAATTCTATAAGTGAATAAACTTAATAAAACATTGAAAAATACAAATATAATTTATTGTTATATGATTTTAAATATTTAATATAATATTTAGTAATATATACATTTGTACAGGAGTAAAGCATTATATTAAATTGATTAATTTATTATTTAATAAAAACCATAAATTGAATCAATTTTTTCTCATAAATTAATACTCTAAATTCGGTTAAGAAAAAATACAATAAGCTATAATGAGTAGGGTTTACTTAAAATGTGGCACTTATTTGATAAACTCTATAGAAAACACAACAGTTGAGAATCTAGAATTATAGAATATTAGCAAATGATATTCTCTTGCAAAATTTGTTTTAGAAGCTAGGTAAAAACTTCGGTCAGTACTGTATTTTAATTTTCTCATTTCCAGTACTCTTAAATGAATTTGATGAAGGTATTTGAAAGTCAAAGTTTGAAGCCAACAGATTAAATCTATTTGGTAATCTTATTTACTGATTAATTACTATCTACCATTAAATAATAATAATATTACTGTAAATACTTATTCAAATTTGTAATTATTAACAATATTATATAATGAGTGATTGAATATACTAGTATCTTTGAAATCAAAATAAAGTATTAAAAATCCTAAATCATATTATCGATTACTAGAATATTTGGCAATTCTTTAAGAGTGCACTAACTGTCGTTGAGAATCTATCGATAGAAAATTTAGTTTCATAAAATTTATTATTATTAATACTTACTCCATTTCTTATTCTAAAATTGCAATGCTTATTTAGTGTAAATATTGTTTTCCCTTATCTTATAATAATGAAATTATCATTAAAATTAACTATAATGACTGCGTCTATCTAAATTAATATAAAATTTGATATAATATTCTTAGATAACATATTATAACATTGTATATAAGATTACCGTATAATATGCTTTATATTAAACTAAAGACTTCAATACATAAGAATTTTAGGCAGTAGATATTTACATTATCTCCACAAAATTATGGTCCCAGTTTTCTTTAACAGGATAAAAATTCAATTTCTATGATTAAGTAGGCATTTGGGAATTTTAAGCTGTCAAAGTATCTAAGGACATGATAAATTCAAGTGTCAAAAAGTCTTTATTTAGTTATGAGTATATAAGTAATGTCGATAAAATACATAAGATCAGGAAATATGATATTTTAAAATTAAAAAAAACAGCCGAGTTTTACATATTCTTTAATTAAATTAGATATAATAACAAAAATACTATGTAAAACATCAATCTAATCTTTTCGAGTATTTTATATAAATTTATTTAAGGATGAATCTTGCATTTCAGTTATTATTTAGCTAATTAGTAATTTTTTATAAGTACATCACAAATTATATTTGCAATTTTTTTTTCTCAACAATTTCATTGTGGTTTACAGTTTTCTCGGGTACGCTTATTACTTACCCTAAAAACAAAAAAATATAAGAAACTTATATCTTATTATGAAAATCAATCAAAAATAGAAGAAAAAAAAATTAATATTTAAATTGTTAGATAAATAATCACTTTTAACTTAATAAATAAAATAGAATTGTATACTTCTTTTACAGAGTTTTTTGCATGTTTTTAAAGTTTATTCCATTTTAGTTTTATTTTATTCTTTTTCTTTATCAATTAAAATTTAATAAAAATTAAAAAATTCATGATCGATATTTAGCAGCTTTTATAAAAAATTTATCATTACAAGAATTTTTAACTTTAAAAATGGCAAATTATTCATTATCAGCATCAATACCATATCAAAATATAGTTACAATTATAAAACATGAAGCAAAAAAGCTAAATGCCAAATATTAATTGATTTAGCAAAGCATTCTTCCTTGGGATAAGATAATTAATAAAGCCTCCTGAGATAATGAGATATGATGAGATATAAAAATTAGATGCTTGCATTATATCGGTGCTCATGTCTTGTCTATCTTAAACTCCCCATCTATTGATCTCATCATTTTGATTCCACAAATGATCCTATTATGAAAAAAAGATGAAAATTATTGAAGATATAAGTAAAACCCCAATGCTGTTATTTACAAGATTTGGGTGACGATAAAAATTAATAAAGATAGATAAAATTATTATTAATATTTGGTAGCTTTAGTAATTAGTAGAGGGTCCTGTAGTAGTAGTAGTAGTAGTAGTAGTAGTAGTAGTAGTAGTAGTAGTAGAGGCTATTCCACTAAAGCTACCAAAATGACGAGATTCGGAATTTAATTATTATAACTTGCTCGAACCCTATAATAATACTTTAGAATCCTTAAAAAAGACACGAATCCAACAGATGAACCCCCTACTACTAGATATTCACAACTCACCATGCGAGCAAGACGACCCTGAACTGCCGGAGGACCCAACTGAGGATCTTCTGCTTGACAATCTTGAGTTCGACGATCCCCTGCTCACCAAGACATCTTTCCAACAGCGCCTTAGCAATCTCTTGAGCAACATATTGGTATCTAATAGAAGCCGGGGAGCCCTCTGACGAGTGGTTAGCTGTATTCTTGGCTCGCGCTCCACGCTTTCTTATTCGACATTAGTAGACGAGACCTTGAATGGAGTTTGTAGTATAGAGAAGGAAGATGGCGGCCGCCATATTGGATGTTCTCATGATGATTCGACACACCACCAAACGATGGGCGACTTGTTGGATCCTACTTTAGATGCTTCGCCTCCTCTCACCAGGTAAGCTTAAACAATAGTATTTGATAGCGAGATTTAGGGAAGGAGCACAACGTAACCTATTACCCAAGATAAGCGATCAGATGGCGAGTCCCAGCAATTATCTCAAGAACGCCTGCTGTCCAGATACCGTTGGCTCAAGCCGCCAAGCCAGTTGGCATCCTGAATACTCATGAGTAGCCAAAGGCACTAAACTCTTATGCCAAAGCACGAAGCTCTAGTGCATTGCGCCTAGCGAAAACTATACTACTCTAGTTCTAAAGTGTATCAGAATAAACTCTTCTAAATCAGGATTTTTGGCACCCTAGTCTATGACAGTCAAACTGGCCTGTTTGGGGGCAGCACTCTGCATGCGTTGGCTTAGGTCGCATACATTCAAAACCCCAAAACCCCTGAAGTTGTTTGATTGAGTTTTTGAATGATGAAAGTAGACTATTAACGCATGCTTTATTAGGGTTTTAATAGAGTTTATGTAGGGGTTTAGGGTCATAATGTAATATAAATTAGTGTGTAATGCAAGTGTTTTATTTTTATTATTCACTCAAACAGTACTTTAGCATCATGAGGCAGCTTTCTAAACTTTATCTCCTATCCAACTTACAATTTAGTCTATTGTATGGTAAGCTCTGTGATTAGGCTTAATAATTATCTACTCAGCCATGTCTTTCATTCTGCCTTTTATCTTATTCTAGTCTAGATATTGCTGTATTCTCTGTTTTGAATCTTTCTCTCTTTTGCAGCTATAGTAATCATTTCTTGCCATATCGCATTCACAAATAATTGCTGCTAGAGCCCATATATCCCACTTAATATCACCATCTCTCCAGTCCTCTCTTTCTGGAAAGTATCCAGGAGTACCATACACGTTGCCAAGTCCTGAAGCTTCAACTCTCTATGATCTATTGAAATCTATTATTACTACTCTGAGAGGTGAAAAGTCAAGCATTATATTCTCAGGCTTCAAATCTCTATGAACATATCCAAGAGTGTGCAGCTCCTCAATGCCTTTGCAAACATTTGTAAGAATAAGAGGTAACTACTTTGGTATCCTTTAATCTTAAATGTAGTCTCTTAATGTCATTTAATATAGAGGAAGACGAAAAGCTACATGATCTTGAGCAAGCAGAATAGCATCGAGCTTTATTATAAATCTGCACTATCTATCTCTTGACTTTGTAAGTGCTTGGTATTCATTTACGAATTCCATTTGATACTTGTCATCGCATTTGAAGTAGTTGAACGGATATATCTTGTATGCGAACTACTTATCTGTTATGACTTTCTTCTCAAATTTATCCTCAAGGATAAGATAACTTTCTTTACACTCTTTAAGGTCAATTATATTCAATATTGGAAGTTTAAGTGCATGCATCTTAAGAGTGATTTTTACTATCTCTGAGGCTGGGAGATTTCTTACTGCTTTAATAAGTTTATTTTCTTTCTTTACTCTTTGTTCCAAAGTTTCTAAAGGGTCTCTTGGCTTTCTTTTTTAAAGGAAGACCTCACCAGTCTCTGGATCTATTACTTCAAACTTCTTGCCATGATGGTTTTATAGATGAACTTTTAGATCCCTTGAATGATTGTATTATTTATTGCAGTAAGGGCAGAAATATTTTCCATCTATCTTATCATGCTTAAGATAGAGCTTGGGCTTGTTAGAATGCTGCTCTAAGATATGACGCTTAAGAGCAGATTTATAAGTGAAGTTCTTCTCACACTCCTCACATAAATGTAATGCTTTTATTTCTTTTTTCTCTTCCTCCTCTTCAACCATTTTCATTGGAACTTCGCATTAAATTTCTTAGCTCTGCATTTCTATTTAACAACTGAATTGCTATTCAAAGTCTGATACCTAAAGTTAAAAAATTTCAGGTTCGTACTAGGTTGAGGCATCGCAAGTCTCAATTTTCTTTTGATTCATGAAAGAAAGTATTTGCTGGCTAATGCCAAGCAATGCCGCTTTTCTAAGTAAGTTACCGCTCATTTTATAAATACTATTAATAATTATACAAGCTATTTAAATTCTACCTTTATACAAGAGTAAGAGCATATTCTCAAAGGTTTAGAGAGGTTTAATGAGAACAGAGTACGAGACATTAGTTTTATATTTCTTAGATTTAGTGATAATTTATAAACTAATTCATCCATTTTATTCATTAAAATGCACCTAAATGTGTTTTGTGAAGTTAGGTGGTGCTCCTAAAGCTGTTCTTGTAAATTTAGGAGGGGAGATTTTAAAATTCAATTTTTTTAATGCACCTCCTAATACGGTTTTGAACTTTAATATAGCCACCTAATTAAGTTTTAAATAAATTAGGAGCACCACCTAATTAAATTAATTATTATTAGGAGCAATTTAATGGAGAAAGTTTGATAAAAATGGAAGTCAAACTTTGAAACTTGGAGAAAGTTCTTCCATCTTTCTCTTACTATCTTATTCAGGTTGACCTCCAGTTGGATCTCTCTATTTAGTAGTAAAATTTTAGTAAGTTTAGAATGGATATCCATAATTTTAAATTTCATAAACATTTATAGAAAGTGGAAGCAAGATGGAGTCTATGAATGATGCAATGAAGAGAATACAATCTCAAGAATTGATAGGAAAATTTCGAAGTAAGGAGGACCTCTATAGATATTTGGTATAGCAAGGTAAGCTTTTATCAAATACTAATATATTAACCATAGTTGGATTGTTCTTGCCAACTCAGGAAGGAACAAAAATATCATTCTTAAAAGCCTTACTAAGTGAAGAGAAAAAAGCTTTTAAGACCAATGAAATAAAGATGATTGAGATACCTAACTACCCTGAAATCTCAGTGACAAATCTCTATGATGATGCGATGAGTGATCTAGATGTTGCTCTGTACCTACCATCAAAGTTACAACTCTCAAATAAGTTACCAGAGAGAAACTTCTTCTTTGGAGTTCTTGGAACTCTTAAACCAGAGTACTTAAGTGAAGTAATTTAAGAAGCTCATAAGAAACGCTACAGAATCTCTCCTGAAGAGAAAGAGAAGCAGGGAATCAAAATTAGTGACTCATGGCTGTAGGAACTCCAGAAGCATCCATTCATCTCAAGTAAGCATAGACTTCTAACTTTATAGAAAAACCTGGTACTGCTATATATTTGATGAAAGAGCGCAGCAAATAAAACAGAGAGAGAAAGTCTCAAGTAAAGCATGAATTGAGTAAGAGACTCTTCAAAGATTTATAAAAGCCAGACAAGATGAACATAGATGCAGGAGCTGGCACTAAGAGAAGAAACATGGGCCCAATGCAAGCCTTAAGAGGAAGAAAAGAAAGAGAAGCAAAATCCTTTACGGGCAAATTTAATATGTGAACTTATTCATTCGTTTAAATCTAAAACTTATTTATAAACACAAAATCTCCCTTCTCTTGCGCATACTTTTGCTTTATCATCGCTGACTCTTTTAGCAGCACTCTTAATAAAATCTACTGTATCTATCTTCAGATCGTGCATCAGATGATAGAGCAGAAGTTTCTTGTAGTGGCCTTTTAATAGGCCCCAATATAGTTCAATTCCATTGAATTGAGGGCTATAAGGAACATTAAATACAGGTGTTATGTTTAGCCTTTCATATTCTCTCCTTGAGTCTTTAGTTTTATGAACTGATAAGTTATCAACAAACAGGATAATTTCTTATTCAGCATACTTATCTCTTAGCTATTGCAAAAATTTAATATATTATTCAGTCTTAATAGAGCGAGGGTGGATAACATAAGTCTCAAGCCCACTATCTTCACTGATTCCACCAAGGATTGCATGAGTTTATACCTTATCCTTTTGATCGTAAACTTCTATGTTGCTGTACCTCTTATACCAAGACCTCGATATGAAGGTATTAAACGTGAATACTTCCTCATCAGCATGTATGAACTTTATATTATGCTCTTAAGCCCTCTGCATTTAATCGAATATATAATTTAAATTATCCTTATAAAATGGAACATTAAAATCGATCACTCTATTAATGCGATTGACTGTCTTGTAAGATATACCATTCTTTTTATAGATATTAGCATAGATTAAGCAGAGATGTGAAGTACAGGAAATTGGCGATGAAACATCACAGCCCTCTAGGCTAGAGAGAAATGAGCCCAGTATTTTAGAGTCTTATCATTAATAAGATATTCGATATGATGCTACTAGAATTTTAAAGGTCTTTTAGGCTTAGAATTAAGATGCTATCTCTTTAAATTCAATGCTAATAGACAGTGTGACCTAACAGTAGCAGGAGATTTATGGAGCAGTCTTGCAATAGATGTGTAATTTAGAATAGGTCTGAGTTGATCACTATAATCATTACATCCATAACGCAACTTAAACAATAAATCTATATATTCACTGTCATAAACTGATCCCAAACCTCGCATATTCTCACTTAAATTACTGATATTTAAACCATTAACCCCTACATAAACCCTATTAAAACCCTAATAAAGCATGCGTTAATAGTCTACTTTCATCAATCAAAAACTCAATCAAACAACTTCAGGGGTTTTGGGGTTTTGATTAGGGCACTCACTGCATGGAGCCGACTTATGAGGACTCTGAGGGTCGAGTGATTTTGAATATTCCAACTACTTGGCGTCATCAGCAAAAGTATACCCTTGATAATCTTAGTATGGTAAACAGCTGCCTGTCCAGTAATTTGTAACTCGCTAGCTCGGGCTGTGCTCTCTCGATCGAGGTACGATAAAACTAATGTTGATTGCTGAAATGATTCGAATTCGCCTGCAACAAGCTCTCTGTAAAATTCAACGATTTGAAAAACCCCAATTAAAGTTCTCCGAAGCTAGACATTCTGAGTGCCTCCCACCAACTAAGACCCAATCAAGAATAATGAGACTGTAGACAACATCATGAACCGAGCTGCTGAAAGAGACAAGAGACCCCTGTCAATAAGCAAGGAAAGGCAGAGAAGAGATAGCGTCATGAAGAGATTCAAGAAGGACCTGGCCATGCTGATGCAGAGCGCCCCCACCTCCCCCCTCAGTTCCAGCAGAGATTCAAGCCCGCCCTCACCAAGGACACCGTGGATTCGTTGATGAAGGAAGCATTGAAATTCAGACCTAAGGATGGAGAATGCGAAGAGATCAAGAACCTGGACCGCGAGAGGCAAGATCAACAAAAAACTTTGAGAGAGAGATTGAGAAATTTGTGAATTGAGTTATGTGATATTAAGTTTCAAGTATTTTCATTTTGATTAATTTCTATCGTCTACAAAAATTTGTAAATAACTACATTGGGGTTTTATTAGTATTTATAAAGTCAAAAAAATATCATTGTCAAGCGTTGTTATTTCTCTATTCTTATTCATTCATTCTACTATCTTTCTATTCTTCCGTGTTGTTTCTTTCCAATTTTGTCGCTTCCAAAGAAATTTACCATTTCTGAATAATATTAATTTTTAGATAAGTTTTTTGTAACTTACAAATTTTGTTGAGTGACCACCATCTTTTTTTCAAACATTTTTCCATTTTTGATTATCTCAAAATATTCAAATTCTCACTATGAATTATAAATCATAATAATTATGGGATTTATTAAAGCCCTCGACTGTAATTTTAAAGTTATAAAAAACTGAAAACCCAAAGTTTATTTGAGCTTGTTAATAGGATAAATATTAAGATAAAAATTAAATTAGCTGCAATTAAATAGTAGATGTTATTATGCTCATTAAATGTTTAGTGTTGAAGAGTTAAACGTGAAAGCTAATAATTGCTAGTGAAATTATAATTTTGGTCAGATCTTAAAGTAAAAGTATAAATGTCTAATACGTTACTATGTATGAGAGAATAATCATAATTTCTAAACAATTGATAAGAATCTCTAAATTTGATCTAGAATATGTACTTTTGCTCTCTTAAAAATGCTGAGTGGTGTGTCCTTCTGTATGAAGATGGCATTAGTTAGATTTAAATGATCAAGATTTGGCTTAATAAAGAATATAATATATATTTTGAATGACTTTATATAAAATGAATACACTCGATATGATAGAATATTTCAAAATTTTTTAATATAATAAACAAGAGTAGATTTTTCTATTTATAAAATGATATGGTAATTCAAATAACAATATTTTCACTTTGATTTACATTTTTCTTTTCAATATTTATAAAATTAAGGACAGCATTGCTGGCATAGATTATCATATCCTAGACATAGTTTGAAAAATCTTTTTTATTTGATATTCTTTTGTAAAGGAAGAATTTCTTAATTAATTTCTCATAAAATTTAAAAAATGCGAATTAATATATAACAAATTACAACTTAATTCTATACTATAAATGCTTTAAAATTACATAATATATTGATTTATTTATCATAACTTAAATCATAAAAATCTGATATAATTCACTACTAATCTAGCTTTTAATATTGAATACTTTTTTTATCATTCCTCATTAATTAGTTGATATGTTCTTGGAGTCTCACAGTTATTTTCTCAGCGAAGCTTTAATCAATTCAATCGAATAATTTCTCAAATAAGTTTATAGAGGAATAAAATTTTCTTCTAAAATGCCTAGATTATTATTAAGCAAATGTTCTTTAAAAAATTATTTAAGGATAAAATGGGCTATTGAGCTCTGTTGCTAACTATAATTTGTATGTAAATTGAACTGAATTCTTCAAGCGATAGAAAAGTAGCTAATACTAATAAAATAATACAAGCTTAGGGATATGCCTAATAATAAGAGGAAATGATCATATATTTGAAATACAAATTAAGTAATAACTTTCGTTTTTTTTATTTATATTTGTTTTAAATACTAAATACCATAGTAACAATCAAATTATACTGCCAGATAGCTTTTTGATTATTTAAAGAGCGATAACATGATCTCTTTTGATGAAATTGAGCTTTCACTTGCATTTTTAATTACTTCAGTTAAACTTGAGGTTGACTGTAACTGAGCCAACACTTTCAGCTGCTTATTCAAGTTAAATAATGTATCCATATTAAATAATAAATAAATATATATATGTCATTTTATAATTTAATACAGTACTATTATAGTCATAAGGAAATCAAGTACACCAGCTCAAATATCACAACCATTTATAGCTTGATTAGGTTCTAAGCTTTATTGCTTTGAGTCAAAGTAAGACCATGTCTTCTGATAGTAGTATGTCTACAGTTTAAGTCTAATAAATTGCATCAGAACTGCTAAAGATGACAATAGTGTTGAAGATGTAATATGATGATATTCTAATAATTCTGTGTCTTAAGATATAATTGCTACTGTCATAGAATTAAGCAAGTAGTCACAAGAACGTGGAATTGATGCAGAACTTTCATTCGGGATAAATCTCTATTTCTAAAAATTTAACTAAATAAATTCATTTTTGTTAAGGAAAGCAAAATAATTAAATTTACAAAAGATAAGCTGGAATTGTCAAATAAAAAGCTATAATCTCTCTATATTATTTTTAACTGCAGGCAACTAGGCTATTTTCATGAAAATATAGTAGCAATAGTGATTAAAATATTGATCTGGTGCTCTCATATTTTTATGGTCAAATATGTACTATAATTCATTTATAAAATGAATATTAAATAAAATCCATTAAAATATATATTCTAATAAAATTGATAAATTAATTTCATAATTTAAGGATAGAAGATTATAAGTTGTATTTGCATTTTAAGCATCTAGATATTAAGAATGAAGTTGATTGTTAGATCAAGCCAAGGAATCTTGAATAACCATTACTTTAAAATGCGGAGGAAGTTTAAGAAAGAGTTAATGGAGATGATGATATACGCAGCATTCTTTAATATCTAAAAATAATTCTCACAGATTTAAGACATATTTCGATGGAAAAAAGAATTCTTCAGATACAGGAAATATACTTTCAAAGCTATAGGACAAGATAATTAATATATTAGAATAATATAAAATGCATTAAAATATATTATCATTTTCGCACTTTGAAATGATAAAAGAAGCAATTAGAGTAAATGAGTTTATCGATTAAAATATAATATCATGCTAATCCCACATATATATATATAAATTAATTAAAGCATTTTAATGTTAAATAGTGTCACTAATAAGCATCTTCAAAGCTTTGTCCATATCAAGAATGGAATCTTCAATTTTATCTTTAAAATCATAAATTTCATAGTCCAGCTTCTTCATTCCAAGCTTATCACACTAATCAATTAGTAATCATAGTAGATGCATACTACTAAATTCATAGTTATCATTTCCATTAATATAATATAAGTACTTCTTTAAATTGAATATATATTTGCTATTACCTTACATTATACCAACAGGATTTTGCTGTTGATAGATGTTAGATCCTTAACAAGCAGTTGCTCTTCATCTCACATAATCAACAGTGATTCATCAGCTTTTTTCAAAATTGAAGCATAATTTTACCATATTTTTATGATTTATTTTAGACATTAATAAATACTCTACTTTCTTCTTTGATAAGTTAAGTCCTACTGGTAATTAGGGAGAAAAGGCCTACCAATTCCGGTACTTTTCTGAAGTTCGAACCCATGAAGGCAGTTGGCTTTTACGAGATAAGTCCCAAATCTAAAAAACCTCCTCAGAATAAGTTAGGCAAGGTATGGAGGGACCTCACCAATAAAAACGACTGCCGTTTATAATCTCATCTCGTGTTATAACTAAATGATGCCATTATCCTTGAAAAAGGAAAAATAGGTGGACAGGTATAATACAAGGAGCTGGGATACACCACATGAATATCCTATAGGCTCCATCTATTAAGATAATTAGAAGGAAAGTTTACAGAAAAAAACTCTGATAGAGTATAAAACATAAATTTCGCCATCTATCATAGTTTAGGGGCAGTTCCGACTGAGAATTGAATTTGTCTAAATAAGACATAACATACCTAAGAAATAAAAGCAACTCAGGAATTTTAGTTGTATATAAGAGATAAATGAGAAGTCTTAGCTTACTAAGGCATAGGAGCCAATGTGTATACAAGCATCTATGCTTATAAACCTGCTTGAGGCATAGTTCCCGATAATAAACATGCTTGAATTATCCTACTGGATTGATATTGTATTTCCAGATTAATTTCATTGCTAAAACTACCTAAGTATCATCTTTCATTTAGTTATTCCTAAACTGTGATGTCTTGATGATTCTCTCTTGGCATCCAAGTTAAGAGCTACTATAAAGCTTTTCTCACGTGTTGGCCTCCCTGTGAGCTCTTGAGTTTAAATCCGGAGTAGTTTCTTGCAGCAAATATCCTATTAATAAGGCAAAACTTAGGTAGGTATGCATCAGTTCATGCAAGAAATTAGTATATAAACAAACAAAATATATAATATTATATTTTGAATCAATAAAAATTGTATATAATTTCAATTAATTTTCTAAATCGCAATAATTGATGTTGTTTAAATAAATTCAGTAATTATTTTAAATAAGAATTAATAGAATAGAAATAAATATTCTATATAGTCTGTTATTTTTAATTTTAAATATATTTAAGAATAAGCAAATAAATATCAAGTTAAATTGATTAAATTAAACCATGCTTGTAAAGATAATGGTACAAGTTTAATTATTAATAATAATAAATTTAAGGTAAATTTATAAATATATAAATAATAAAAATATAAAAAAATCAAAATGAATTTAAAAAGTAATGTATTTAATTATTATCATAAAGATAATCATTAAATGACTTCTTCATTTTTATTTGGTAATTTCCTTAAAATAAAAATCAAGACTGGCTAAAATTTTAAGTGCTGCTGTAGCCACTATTTGATTTAAAATTACTATTACGAGACTAGGTTAAGATTCAAAGAATCCAAAAAAAGAGAAAAGTCCATCATTAACATTTTAACTGCTTTTAAATATCAACAACTCCTCACTCTAGATTCACATAATAGACACTAAATTATACAAAAAGATATTATTATAAATTCCAAAAAATTAAATCATTTTACTTCAAAGAATCCATTATGTAAAAAAATTGAATGTATCAAAAGAGTAATAATAAGATTCTATCCGACTTTGAATAGTGAATTTCTACATCATAAAAATATGGCAATCAATTAATATTATAAATTTTAAGAAAAAGATAAACTTATTGGTTTAATAAGATTCTAAGTATCTAAGCCAAATTAAGGATAATTATGTTCAAACAGAATTAGTGTTGTCGTTGTTCTAGGTGAGAGTCAAGAATTTAGGGTTAAGGATTAGTCTCTAGGAGATTATTAGTTTAAAAGATTTAAAATTTAATTAAAAATTACTTAGAATCACTGATTTCAAATTACGATCACAGAAATTTTATGATAAAATAATTTTTTATTTACTTAAAATCAGATTTATTAAATCAGCATCCTCCATATGCTGCTATGACGACAGAGCAAGATGAGTCATGTTGTTAGTCAAATTGATATTGCTATCGAGTCCGATCTATTATATGGTTTTAGATCCTTTTGGGTTATAAGCACGAATGCTTTATTTAGAAATTTGTTCAATCAACATGAAAGCCTTAGCTATATTCTCTGAGTTAAATGAAATTTCTTTATCAGTAACTAATGTAGCATCTTGAACGATATCATTTAATATACGAGTAGCAGCTGGACTGCTTAAACCGCTGAAAAGGATAGTTCTGGTACAGGATTCCTCTTACAAACTACTGGTAAGTATATTCACATTACTAGATTTACTTTAATATTAGATGAGAATCAGAGAAGGCGAATACACTGCTGTTTAGAGGAATTCCTTATAGTCTAGGGGAGTCCTTAACGCACCAAAATAATGTCTCAATCGTAACTTATAAAAGAAGCAGCATCGCGAGTACATCACGCACCAGACCCTCCATTTCTCGAAGATGAGCAGAGGTTGGTTCTTGAACAATTTCCGAAAGACCCTTGTCGCGGCCCTTAGCTACATGAGCCTGAGGAATATCTGAATCTACCAAGCCCAAGTAATTTTGATATTGGGTCTTCCAGACTTCAGCTGATATTTTCTTAGAAATCTTGATAATTAATTATCTCGGCTCCAAGGATACGTGTCTGAGTAGTAGGTTCCACCTCAAGAAATATTTTGATGGAAATTCGTGTGGTATCCCTGGCAGCCCCATTCGAACTTACCTCTTGCCTTCGTTTGAAATATTAATTTTTTTGAAAAAATGCTTTTGCCTCCATTTAAAGGTAAGTCTCTAAATTATACATCAATTTATTATCTATCCTTAATTATCTAATCACTTTAATAAACATTTTGCAAGTTTTTCTACACTTATATCATCTTATCAATGAGCATCATCATAACTGTTAATCGCGTAATATGTTATTCATCTGTAAGAGACTGAAAGATGTCTAAATCAATCACGTTATTACATGAAATTCGAGAGACAAAGGAAAGGAAGCTCACAGTCAAACAATCGCATTTATAGTAGAATTGCAATGAACTTTGACAAAAGCTACCTAGCAAAACATTAAATATTTTAAATTATTACTTCAATTTAGCAAGAATCCCATGATAAAGCTGGGATAGTGAGGCCTCTAAGCCTAATGATAACACTGGTTTTAGGTAGAACAAATCTTCCCGGGCATCCTTCGTCGTCATACTTATCAAATCGCCTTTTTGAAGGCGTATTCGTGATCAGCGCCCTTTAATTAATAGTGTGGCGTCAATATGTTTCGGAGAACAGTTTGAATTATTCGAAATAGACAAATGGTGTGCGATTTTTTTCGAAGAATTAGGAAAACTTATGCCAATTTAGACATAATAATTCATAAAATTCAAATATTTTTTTCAATAAATTCAATAAACTTTGCCAAAAGTTTAATATTTTTGGACAAAATTCAAAAAGATTTGCCAAATATCAAATATTTTATATATTTATAAAACTCATAATATGTTTCGTCACTTCATAAGTTTAAATCTAGTTTTTCGAGGTGTTTGCGACTCGAGCCTAAATCCGCTAAAGAAAAGATTGGCTTCCAGCTAAAGGCTGATTTTAAAAAGTGCAAAAAGTGAATTACTTATCGATGCAGTTTGATAGCTAGATGTGCGTGTGTCCGTGTCTTCTATTTAAGGATGTAATTTTTGCTCTTGAAGCCATGTTGATACTATTTAAATAATAATTTTCACTCTCTCTTTGCAGGGGATAAATAATTATTGCTTATGATATTTATTTTTATAAATTTATAACATTATCTAAAATTATATTAATTAAATATATAATTTCTGAAATAATTATTTAGTTTTAAATAAGCAATAAATAAAATTTATAAATTTTAAATGTCATATATATTATAATTAGAATATTTTTTAATTAAATTAAATTAAATTGTAATTAAAAACTAAATTATTTAAATTTGGTTTAATTTTATCCAATTATTTTTAAAATATTTATTAATATTTAAATTATAAATTTTTAAACAAAATATGTCTTCTACGACATTTATCAATATAATTCCTTTCTTTTGCAGACTATTTTTATTTGAGACTAAATAAAAATTTGATATTTATAATACTTTTTACAATTTCAATAGTTTTTTCAATTTGCCTTAATATAATTTGAAAACAGATATTATAAAAGTTTATTTTTAAGAGAAATTAGATTTATTTGTAAACTTTTTTAAGATAATATTGCAACTAGACTATAAAAAGGTGACCAGATTCATATTTTTATAATACATTTCAGAGTAATGAATTAACAAATATTGCAAATTAAAAATACATTAAATCTGAATATAAGTATCTAAGAAAAATAAGATAATTATGTAATATTAGAATTAGTGTTGTCGTTTTTGTACTCTTAATTCATGGTTATCACCAATTAATGTCAACTGCATGATTAAATTATACAAAATAATGAAAATCTCATTAAACAATTTTCATATATCGAACATTCGAAACCCCAAAACCCCTTAATGAGGTTTATAAGTGCTTTGATTTGGAGGGAATTCGTTAGGGTTGGGGTTATTAATAGGTTTTAATGTGAAATTTATAGTAAATGTATTTAATTTAATCACTCAAAATGAACTTTTGGATCATGTGGTAGAGGTCTAAAGTTTATTTTAATTAACCACTATTTTATCTATTCAATTAATATGTCTGATTGTGGGTTTGGCTTTATTATTACTTACTCTGCCATTTATTTCATTGATAGAAATGCTCTATTTTTATCTATATATTGCTTTATTCTTTGCTTCACATCCTTTTCACAACTTGTTGAGTAGTAATCGTTGCGAGGCATATCGCATTCTATTATTATTTCTGCCATTGGCCACAAATTCCATTGAAATTCTCCATCTCTCCAGTCTTCTCTTTCTGGATAATAGCCCGCAGTTCCCATTACACTTCTACCCTTAATGCTCTGTTGAAGTCAATAATTTCTAATCTTACAGGTGAGAAGTTTATCATAATATTATCAGGCTTCATATCTCTATGAACAAACCCTAACTTTTGAAGCTCTTTTATACCTTGTAAGGTTTAAGTTGCTATCATAGCAAGCTACTTATGATTCCTTTGATCAGTAATGAAATCTCTGAGGATCATTTCATATAGTGGCAGTCTAAAAGCAACATGATGCTTGGCAAGGAGAATAGCATCTAGATTGATTAAGTAACTACACTCTTTAAACTTTGCTTGAGTGAGTACTTGATACTCATTTGTAAAATTCATTTGACACTTATCATCACTAAGGAGATAGTTGAAGGGATACACCTTGAATGCATATCGATGATCATTGATAACTTTCTTATCAAAGGAGTCTTCTAATATAAGGTAGCTTTAAAGTGAAGTTTCTAGGTCAATTTAGGCAAGAACAGGAATCGTTTTATATTGAATTTTAATCATAATCTTTGTGATTTCAAATGCTAGTAGGTTGCGTGATTTTCTCACATACTCTGATTCACTAGCTTGTTCGAGCTCTACCACTTTCGAAGATTTCCTCGATTTTCTATTGTTTAGTTGCTTCAATTCATCTTCATGCTTTTCAATCTCTAAATCTTTCTTGTGAGCTTTTAAAAGATGCTTCCTTGTATGAGCATACTGCTTATGGCACTCGAAGCAATCATACTTTCCGTCAATTTTTTCTTGCTTTAAGTATACAGATGGCTTGGCTTCTCTATGCTCTTTCATATTCCTATACCAACTAGATTTATGAGCGAAGTCTCTTTCACACTTCTCATAAAAGTATACTTCTTCTTCTTCAGTTGGTATAGGAATTTCAATAATACCTTTCTCCTCCTCTCTGTCTCCCACACACTTGTTTGTCATTTATTTTCTATTATTAATTTCTATTTAAAAACAGAGACATCAAGTAATAGCTCTGGTAGTTCTTTATTAGAGTTCATCTCACAGATATCACACTTTATATTGCTGCCAAAGGTAAGTCTCATTTAGTTTGATGGAAGTGCTGTATTTTTTCTTAAAATGTAAGCGCTTATATTTAAATTTGAATTTAAAATTATAAAATTGCATCTATAACTCAGAGCTCATAGGAGAGCTTTGCAACCCTATAAATTTGAAGGGAGGTTTTTCAAGTATTATGCAATAAAAATGAGCACTAAAAGACGAACCTGATCTAAATATGGGTGAGATAGTTACCATTTTTACTATCAATAATAAGTTTATTACAACACGTACCAATTTAGGAGGTGCACCTAATTAAGTACGTACTGCTTTAGGAGGTATTGAGTGATTTTATGATTAAAATAAGGGTGTTCCTAATTATGTACTATCTTTAATTAATTATGATAAATAAAAAGAAAAATAGTTGATTATATGAATTTAATTAAGATTAATAAGAATATTTTTAATGGCGACGCTGGTGGAGCAGTTTCACTCACTAAAAATGTAAGTTACAAAAAAGATATCTAAAATTTTGATTTTTAAGAGGTCCTACCTGGTAAGAGCAGTGACTGACTTTAGCTAAGATTTCGCAAAGAAACAGAAAGGAACAGGAAAGGCGTGATGATAACTAGTAATGGTGATATGTATTGTGGTGAATATAAGAATGGCAAAGCTGTTTAAGTTGGTTCTCTTCCATTTTATTTTAAAAGTATTCTTATTAATCTTAATTAAATTCTTATAATCATCTATTTTTCTTTTTATTTATCATAAATGCTCTTAATTAAGTACTTACCAATTTAAATTTAAAAATATGGAACTATATCAGTTGAAATTGAATCAATCTCTCAAGTTTGAAACCAGTTCTCAAAACCTTCTACATATCCTTCTTAGAGGTTGACCTCCTATAGGATGCCCATATTTAATAGTAAGTTTTACAGAGGTATATAATTGAAATCAATAAACTTAAATTTGAATATCATTTCTTAGATCTGTAAACAAGATGGGTCAATGATGCAATGAAAAGAGTGCAAGCACAAGAATTGATTCAAAGATTTAGAAGCAAGGAGGATTTGCATCGCTATCTGGTGCAGCAAGGTAATGAACTCATAGTAACTAATCTTGATTATGTAGTTGGTTTGTTCTTGCCAACTATGGAAGGTATTAAAATTTCATTTCTAAGAGCTATACTCTGAGAAGAGAAGAAAGCATTGAAAATTTAAGATGTAAAGTTTGCAGAGATTCCAAACTATCCAGAAATATCAGTTACTAATTTATATGATGATTCTATGAATGACTCAGAGACTTCGCAGTACCTACCTACTAAGAAGCAGTTGTCAAATAAACTACATGAAAGAAGCTGTTTCTTTGGCATACTTGCAACAATTAAAGGTGATTACTTGAAAGAAATTATTCAAGAATATCTTAAGAAAAGGTACAGCATCTCTTCAGAAGATAAGGACAAACAAGGGATCAAGATAAGTGAGAGCTGGCTATCTGAGCTGCAGAAGCACCCTTATATTTCAAGTAAGATTTGTAGCTTAACTCTTTAGAAAAATCTGGTACTGGCATCTTTTTGATGAAGGAATAGAGCAAGCTTCACAGAGAGCGAAAGTCGCAGACGAAGTATGAAGTTAGCAAGAGACTTTATTCAAATATTTAGCCTCCAGAGTCAATGAACATAGATGCTGGAGCTGGCAGCAAGAGAAGAAACCTAGGCCCAAGCAAGCCTTAAGACGAAGAAAAGAAAGAGAAGCCTGCTCCCTCTAAAGAATTTTAAATGTGACTTATATTTTCATTAACTTAACTAAAAAACTTATTTATATACATTCACTCTCCCTTCTTTAGCACACTTTTAAGCCAATTAATTATCTACTCTCTTCGCTGAGCTTTTAATAAAGTCTACTGTATCGATAGGTAGGTCATGCATCAAGTGGTAGAGCAGCAGTTTCTTGTAATGACCTTTTAATATACCCCAGTAGAACTCAATCCCATTAAAATATGGACTGTAAGGTACGTTGAACACTGGCGTTATTCTAAGTTGTTCAAAACTCTTCCTTGTTTCTTGTGTCTTATGAACAGAAAGATTATCAACAAACAGTATAATCTCTTATTCAGCGTACTTCTCTTTCAACTGTTCTAAGAACTTGACATACTTTTCTGTCTTAATTGAGCGAGGATGAATAACATAAGTTTCTAATCCAGCATCCTTGCTAATTCTCCCAAGAATTGCCATTGTTTATACCTTGACTTTCTAGTCATATACTTCTATATTAAAATGCCTCTTACACCAAGACTTCTAGATGAAAGTGTTGAAGGTAAACACAGCCTCGTCAGCATGTATAAACTTAATATTATTCATTGAGCTCTCTGCATTTAATTATAAATATAATTTAATTTGTTGTTGTAAAATTGCAGAGGGGAATCAATTACTATCTTGATACGATTAACACCTTTGTAAGAAATACTATTTAGCTTATAAATCTTTGCAACAGACTATGCAGAGATCTTCAACTCAGGGAATTGGCGATGAAACATAGTAGCTCGTTGGTCGAGAGAGAAGTGAGCCCAATACTTCAAAGTTTTTTCATTAATTAGATAGTCAATATGCTTCGAAATAAACTTTGACTTCCTCTTAGGCTAAGAATTCAGCTATTATTGCTTTAGTTATACTGCTATAAGGCAGTCGGAGCGAACAGTTGATGGACTTCGTTTTAAGAGCAGTGCAATAGACTTATAGTTCAGTACTGGTTTGACTTATTCACTATATATATCACATCCATATGGCAGTTTAAACACTAAATCTATATACTCTTTATCATAAATAGACCCCAAAAGCTTGCTATTTTTGTCTCGCATTTAATTAATATCGTAACCCCTAACAAATTCCCTAAAAATCATAGCACTTATAAACCTCATAAAGGGATTTTGGGGTTTTGATTCACCTTAAGCTTGGTATAGTTTAAAATCAATTTGACCTGCCAAGGACCTCTAAAAACATTTCTAAGACAATTGCTTTAATTGTATAGATTTTGCTTTAAATGTATATATCTTGTTTTTTGATGGTGGAGGGGCACGGAGATCCGGGTTGGTGACAGATTCGAATCATACACGAAAAGTATCTTGGGGTTCTTTGTGTGAATGATATTTAAATATTATAATTTTTTTTAAATTTAGATTTAGTCGAGGACTTGTCTGGATGTTATTGAGAATTTTAAAATACGATTTATCTGTTTTAAATTGTTGTCAAATCAGTTGAAGACTTAACCACTTCTCGCTTTGCTCTTATATTTTTGGATTGATTCTGAAAAAGGAGACTTTATTTTTATTTTTTTATATCTTTAATTTTATTAAATTTATTTTATTTAATTATTCAAAAAAAAAAATAAATATTAGAATTTCGGACAGATTAAAGAAGGCGGGAAATTATGGAATAAGGAAAACTACCAACCAATGGGAGAAGGAAGCTACCAGTGTATTCAGAGAAGAAAGATTAAGGAGTCAGTGGAAACTCACAAAATCAGCAAACGTTGGAAAAGTATTTCGAAAGTTCAAAGACGAGTTCTTAAAATTCAACATTCCAAAACCCGAATGTTCAGATCTATAATAGAAAATTTAAAGACCTGGACAGATTTACGGTCAAGCTTGACAATAGCCGACAGCTTGAATTCTACCAACCAGTGAGAGAAGCTGAAGGATGGGTAAAGAGGAATGAGAGATTCGCTGAAAGATAGAGGACTAAGAGGAGAGAACAAGTGATAAGCAACAAAAGATAACTGAATCAGATGACGATAGAGTTAAACATCTGCTTGCAGAATGTCAGGGGTATGAACTCAAAGTTAAAGCAAGACCAATTAATAAGAGAAATAGAGAAAAAGAACCCAGACTACATAGGCCTAGTGGAAACTAGACTCTAAAGATTGATCGTAATAAATTGCAAAAACATAGCCCAAACGCAACTGGCAAGAAATGGAGGTATACTTGCACTAAACAGTGGCAAATACGAGATGAGAACAATAAAAACACTTAAAAAATATATTACATGGACCATTCTGAATGTGGGAGGATTCCCACTACATGTAATAACAGCATACATCCCACCATATTGGAATGAAGAAGTAAAGGAGTTACAAAATAGACTGATCTTTATGATCAAGTCATTAAAACAAAAATGCTAGAAACAAAGAATAATTGTTATGGGGGATTTCAACTTCCACATCAAAGATTTGGGGAAAAGACTGAATAAAGAGGGCCTCAAAGAATCTATACCTGAAGGAGTGGTAACTCACACCAGAGGGAACCAATTAGATCAAATATTTTCAAACGTAGAGACTGTCAGCTGGGAAACAAGCTAGCTAAGTTAAACGGACCACAAACTAATTTAAGTCAAGCTAAAAATTAAATACCAAGAAAGTGATTTAAAGCTATCGGACAGAGAAAGGACTATAAGAATTTCAGATGTTAGAAAACAATGCTGGAAAACATTCATAGAAGAAGGAAGGGGAATGACTGAAGAGGACTTAAATTAACCAATACAGAAATGCTTTGAAGATAAAATAGGGAAGCAATTCAAAGGGAGGAATTGGTACTAACAACCGCCCGAGTGGGCAATAAATTGCAATGGAACAGCAGCTGGAAACATTATTTAAGACACTAAAACAAAATGGAAAGAAGCGATGAGAGACTTAGAATAATGCCTAGAAAGAAACGATGTTAGAGGTTTTTTCTACCTGGTAAAGAGGTTAACCAAGAGCTAAAAACAAGCTCAACCAATTAAAGGACTGACGATAAAAGACGAGAGGACGGAAATAGGAGATCACACGAAAGAACAAGTCCTAAAATACTATCGTGAACTTTTCAGAGACAACAGGGAGTAAAAAGAAAGGGACAGAAACAAAAAGGACACGTTAATGATTGATGAACAAGACAAAGAAAATCTATGTGATGAAGCCGATGTGGAGAAAAGTATATAGGAGTGTAACTTTAACAAAGCTATTGGTCCAGATGGATTTGATGGAAAGATGCTAAACAAATCTAAAACCATTTCCAAAACTGTGACCAAGAAGATCAACCAATGGTTAAACGAGGGCCACATCCCATAATATATAAAAGAAGGGAGATTGATACTCTTGAGCAAGGAACAAAAGGAATCGTATCCAGAGGTCAATAATACAAGACCTATTGTGGTAAATTCTCATTTAGGAAAAATAGTAGAAAAAGTAATAATCAACATAATAAATGAGGAAAAAAGTGGGCTATTAAAAACTGGTAATTACTAAAATGGATTTAAAGAAAACAAAAGCACACACATAAACTTAATTAGAATGCTGGAGCACATAAAGAACTCCAGAAAAAAGAGCAAATAGAGAGAGGCCTACCTACTAGTGGACCTACAGAAGGCGTATGACTCAGTCTGGAAAGACAAATTGATGTAGATTCTCCAAGACAGGAGTGTTAGTTAAAAAGACGCGAAATGCGTAAAACTAATTTAGTAATTCTACACAAACAACAAAATTATCTATGAAGGAGAGGAAATAAATACAGAACAAGGAGTAGCTCAGGGGAGCAGACTTTCACCAATGTTATTTAACATCTACCTACAAGACGCACTCTTCTCATAACAAGAACTAATGTCACTGATAAAACAAGGCAAACTTATTGCGTTTGCCGACGATATACTGATAAATGTTAAAGACCCTCAATAATTCAAAAGGGTAATAAACAGCTTCAGGGAGATTGAGAAGTCTCATAACTTGAAATTGAACACCAAGAAAACTGTTTTCATGAGCGATGCAAAGTGTTTTGAACGGGAATTTCAAATTGAAGGGATAAATAAGGTTCAGGAAACTAAATACTTGGGATTAAAAATTTGTTTAAACACTCAAGAACTACTTAAGACTACTTGGAATGAGATGAAGAAGAAAGTAGAAATGTACAGGAGACTGACTAGCTCAAGTAATCCTACTGTGAGTGATACCATTATGACAGCTTAAATCAGATCATTGATGATATACAAATACACCCCACTTATAGCGGCACAATTCATTAAGATTGAAGAGATAGAGAAGATGGAACTTCAACTTAAGAGACTAGCCTTCAGAACATCCAGAGATATTCCAAACGTAATCTTGAGAAATGTGACAGAGCTAAAAGACACAAAAACGTGTGAAATAATAAGAGATCTGGTTCTGAAGAACATGAAAAAGATAAATTTGAAAATTGACTAGCTCTTTCAGCCAAAGTAAATAAAAGAGGTGTTAAAAGAGCGGGAAAAAGACCTAAAGAAAAGGAGCAAAATATTCTTGACTAAAAACGTTATGGACACCATGATGGCAGTCAGCCAGGGGAGGACGATAGCGAGCTACGGCATGCAGCACTACTGCAGCATTCATAAAGTGTTTGTTGACGCTAATCACATAAGAACATGTAACTTGATAAATACAGCAGGAGACCCGAACAGATTCTCTAAACGACTAAGGGAGAAGAGAATAGTGGACATGAGTAGATAAGAACAAGTAGAGATAATTACAAACATGCTGTGGCTAGGCGAAAGAATAAGGAAGCTGGAGGCACACGAATGCTACCAGCCAGTAAAGAAACTGTTCAGGATAACGTATGTCAAGAAAATAAAGCAGGATTTTGACGAGCAGAAACTAAATACAACCAAAGAGAATTAAACATCTAAGTGAAAGTATAGACAAAAGAGCTGAATTATACAGATTCAGAGAGGCACACTTTCATATTACTGTTATTATTTAGCTTGCAATCTTACTTTTGCAATTTGTGAATTTCATATTTTAATTTACCTAAAGTTACTGACTATTTAATTATTCTAAATTTTAATTATTCAATTTATCTTAAAATTAACTAAAACATTTTTTTTAAAATTTCTTTGTAAAATAGCGCCATTAGTTTAATTAAATATTCTTAAGCATTAAAATTTATTATGTTTTAATAATTATTATTATCTTTTATTATTTTACTTATAAGTAATTTTCTATTTCCCTCCTTC
Source organism: Oxytricha trifallax (assembly GCA_000711775.1). Lineage (NCBI taxonomy): Eukaryota > Ciliophora > Spirotrichea > Sporadotrichida > Oxytrichidae > Oxytricha > Oxytricha trifallax. The sequence goes on from ARYC01017947.1 coordinate 50,611, forward strand.
AGCAAAAATCTTGATATAGTAATGTCGAACCAAGAAGTGCCTGAGACATCAAAATAACCATTACTACCCCAGAGGAATTTGCTTTTTTAAAATAGGACTAGCACACTTATATTTTTCAGAGATTTAATAATACAAACAAAGTACAAAAAGATGATGATGATGATGATGAACATGCTGACTATATTTAGACTATACATGGACCAATAGTAATGCTTTTTTTCAAGTATATTCTTTCAATTTTAAATTTATCATTTCAATCACTATATACGCTTTATTTAATACCTTTATGCAATTTAAAAAAGAAAATTTAATTTTATATAAAAATTAAAATAATCAATATTTTTTATGATGAAACTGAAGAGAACAAGAAATGAAAGCAGAAAGTAGTAAACATCAATTTTAGAATTAAAAAAAATGTTTAAAATGTGCAGGATATGATACATGACCACGTGAAAAAGAAAGAACTGAAAAGTATGCGATGACAATTTTAAAAGGGTTGAGAATATAATTACATTCAAGAAGCATTTATTGTCAGAGCTATAATTATAACTTAATTTAAATAGTTTCTAAAAACAAGAGTTTTACAAATTGTTTTAATCGCTATTCATAATATAATTCTCAAATTCACAGAAATGAAAGTAATTAAATAAGGCTATAGATTTAACAAAATATTAACTGGGATTTATAAAAGATAACTTTGAAAGTTTTTAATCAATCTAACTAATTTATAGCTGATAGTTAAGATTTTAATAGCAACAATAACAATACTGTGGATATGAACTATTTTTAAAAATAATGTTCATAAAAAATGATATAATTTTTATGATTTAAAGTAATTTATTTATCAATTTATAGTGTCTATATTTAATGTAATAGTTTTAAAATAAGCTATTTAATATAACTAATTAAACATAAATGCATCAGAAACCAAATGTTTTTAATGAAATAGCTACTGATGTAAATAATACTGGATTTGTTCTTTAATTTATTTTTTAAAGTTATATTAGACAATTAGAGCGAAAAATCAAGGCAAAGACCTAATCTAAGAGATTCTTAAAATGGAGGAAATTTAACAATATTTTTCATGTTTAATTCTTTAAGATGTAAAATATTTCTAGTACACTCATTTTATACCTGTTACACAATTTATGTACAAATATTAATAAAATATAAATCATTTTATCGAATGAATTATTGTAAAATACAAGATTACAGTAAAAAAAACTATTGAACTAGAATAGTAACATACTATATTCGAATGGAGTAAATGCCAACTTAACTATAAAATGCAGAATATTTACTCATGTATAACATAATCAAGCTAACAATAATAAGAGAAAGCCAAGATAAACAAATTGGTACAAAATTGAAAAATATTTAGCATTAATTTCATTTTTCTATTTAAACTTAAATTAAAATGATATTTATGCTTTCATGCTATATATATATAATGGGCAAAATATATTCTATAAATTAAAACAATTTAATTTATTTATAAAGTTTTAATCGTAATTTAAGACTGGATCAACGATTCATTAATGTTTCTTATATAATTAGAATATACAATTTAAATTTTTAATAAAAATATAAATTTAGATATTGTTCTACAAAATTACTTATGTATATATATTTTTAGATTAATAAAAAACAATTTTATTTTTAATCTACTGCATTTCTTCACTTTCTTTCTATAGTTTTATCTTTTATTAATTTAATTAATTTAAAAAGTTTTAAATTAGAAAGTTAATAGATGAGTAGTACGAACTCACGAGACTTTCAACCAAATCACTCTTAGTAATCTCCTCTTGTAATTTTCAAGAAGTTTGAGAAGCTTTCAATCTTTCTCACCCAAGTTTTATCTTTCTAGAGAGACTACCTGCTTAAACTTAACAAAGTCTTTCTTACACTAAGAAAACTAAAAAGTTAAGATTGCTCATGCAGCATTAATAAGATGGAACAAAGTTACATAAAAAAAATATGGTTCAAACTACTGAGCTTTAAAGCTTTGTAGAAAAGAGTTGAAGAACATATTTCTCCTCTTAATCCCATAAATCTAACCATAGACCTATATAAATCCTTCTCATAAAAGAAGAGGTCTATAACCTAACAAAGAATGCTCATTTTAATAGTTAGTCTTCTCCAAGCGTCTATCCAATAACAAAAACTAGAACCACCTCATTTTCCTCAATAGTCTAAATCTACTATCTAATAAGGAAAAATAGTTGCTACTTAAATGATGACGCACTAGGTCAGTATACCATTCAGTAAACATACTGATCTTAATAATTCATCAGAAACTAATAAACTTGGAAACCAAATCGGTAATTAAACTGAATACTAATAATAATTTATTAAATAACTCCAAGTTTAATAACTTTAATTAAGAGATGATAAATAAAATAGAAGACTAGACAACTAGATTTAAAATCGTATTAAAAATCTGCTGTAGACAATTGAACAATCAAATTAACATCAACTAAAGATTATAGAAACTACTAACCTAATACTAGATAAAGTATCGAAATCAGAAAATCTATTTCTGGTGTTGTCCAAAGATATCCAAGGTTTTTGATTAATGACTAAAGACTTCATCCTGAAAAACTAAAATACCCCTATACCAAAACCCCATGAATTTGCCTTACCAATTCTTGATACTATTAAATCTCTTAAAAGGATAGCTATCCTAAAGTGTGAAGGCAAATAAACAATTCATGAGATTACAGTAGATAAAAGTCCAAAATCTTTACTCTATTAAAACATGAGATGATTAACTATCAATCCACGTTTGATAATCTAGTTTCAGACTTTAATTTCTAAGTTGAAGACCTAGAAGAAAACAGTACACTAGATTTCCTAGAAGATACACTTGATTATATAAGTCAATTTAAACCATTTACATATGCAACAAAGAACTTTGGAGAAAATTGGGATTAGTTAGATGAATATAAGAAAGATGCCAAAAAACATGCAAAACAAACTCTAGACTAGATAATATCTACTGTCTATAATGTTCGATAAATGATTATCGTTATAGCATGTACCTTTGCTTTTGATGCAACAATTGGCGATATAACTTTGAAAGGAAAGAATCAACAGTAATGAAAGAAATTAATAGATGAACACCCTACTGTTAAGAAGAGTGGCTTTCTTACAGTGAATGAAACATGACAGAAAGTTAATTGGAATTTGGTCCCTTAACCAGAGTGACAAAGATTCGGTATAATTAAAAGGGCTTGTCCCTTATGAGTTATTATTACCTATTAAAGCGGAGGTCCCCAGAGACCTCAGTGTGCTTATATTATTATTATTTTATTAATATAAAAATTTTTACATCTATTTTTTATCAATTCTTTTCCAATAAAAATAAATATATAGATTCTACCCTTCATCTTTTGCAAGATATTCTTTTACCAAATTTGTTTGAAGCAATTATTTAACTATTTTCTAATTTTTATAATCTTATTTTTAATTACGATTTCTAGTAGTCCTTTCTAATATATTGTAAAAGCACTAATATTACTATGATTATTTTTCTACTTATTAGAGTAATCAATAAAATCCTGAAAAGATAATAAATTACCTTCAAAAGGCAAGTAATTTTAATTAAAAATTTATTTCATAGCAATCTATTAGCTTAAATACTAATAGTTAGGACGAAGAACTTACTGAGTAAAGAAAATCGCTAAAGATATTGAAGACTAAGAAATATTTACATATCAATCCGAAATGTGATCCCAGTTTATAAATTGAATTGTAAAACCCTAGCAATAGAATAAACTTACAATGTTAAATAAATAAAGGCCATTGTTATAGAATTTGAACTCTGACTTCCTTTAGTAAATGCTTTTGGTATAATTATTACAATTTAATATTTATATTTTCAATCTTGTAAAAGAACCAAGAGATATGAGTGATTCAGAATAAATTTGGTAAAGTAAAAAATAATTTCAAGTCAAGTGAAAGGACAACCAGACGTCCTTGCAGATTTGAATTTATCAGATATTACCGATAAATGGTTATTCGTCACTGATCCAGTTTCTTTCAGTTAATATAAGAATTAAAATAATCAAAACCCCAAAACCCCTTAGTGAGGTTTATAAGTGCTTTGATTTGTAGGGTATAGTTGGGGTCTTATTGGGGTTAGTAGAGAAATTAGGCCAATTTTCAAAATGAGAAATAGAAATTAGCGAAATTTAGGGTCTATTTATGATGAGTAATATTTAGATTTACTGCTTAAGCTTAGGTATGGTACAAGTATTAATATAGACTAAGTCAAACCAGTGTTGAATTATACAGCCATAGCAAGGCTCCTACACAAGAGTGCCCCAACCGTTAGGTATCATTGCTTGTTAGCTGTTTAACATTATAACTCAGGCTCTTGAAAACATCCTGCAAGAAAATAAAAGTTCTCACAGGTCCATATTGACTATCTCTGTGACTCTAAGACATTAAAGTATTGGGCTCACTTTCCTCTTGGCTAACGAGCTGTCATGTTTCATCGCAAGTTTCCAGACATGCGTATCTCTCCTTAGACTATAGCCAATATTTATAGACGAAATGGTATTACTTTCAAGACTGTCAACAGAGTTAAGAGAGTGATTGATTTTACAGTGCCATTTTATAGCAATAATTTAAACTATATATATGATTAAATGCAGAGAGCTATTGATAATAACATCAAGTTCATACATGCAGATGAAGCTGTGTTTACGTTCAACACTTTTATTAATAAGTCAAGGTACAAGAAGTATGATAACATAGAAGTTTATGACTAAAAAGTAAAGGTAGTCACTCATGCAATTTTAGCTGGTATAAGTGAAGATTCAGGCTTAGAGAGTTATGTGATTCACCCTCGCTCTATTAAGCGAGAGTAGTATATAGAGATCCTACATAAGCTCAGAGAGAAGTATAGCAACCAAGAGATCATCCTGTTTGTTGATAACCTATCAGTTCATAAGACTAAGGAGTCTAAGAAAGCTTATGAAGACCTAAACATAACCCCTGTATACAACGTTCCTTATAGTCCTTAATTTAATGGAATAGAATTCTACTGGAGTTAAATAAAGACTCACTACAAGAAGCTTCTGCTGTATCATCTTATGCATGACTTGCCCATCGATACAGTAGACTTGATTCAAAGCAGCTTTAAGAGAGTGTGCGTAGATATGACAACAATTTGTGCGAGAAAGGGAAGAATGAATGTTTATAAATAAGTTTTAGATTTAAACGAATGAATATATTCACATATTAAACTGGCCATAAATGGGTTTGGCTCCTCTTTCTTCTCCTCTTCTTATGGCTTGCTTGGGCCCATATTTCTTCTTTTTGTGCCAGCTCCTGCATCTATGTTCATTTCATCTAGCTTTTAAACATCTTTATAAAGTCTCTTGCTCACTTCATGAATTTTCTGTGACTTTCTCTCTCTCTCTATGAACCTTAGCATGCTCTTTCATAAGATATATAGCAGTGCCAGATTTTCCTACAAAGTTATTTGTCAAAGCTTACTTGAAAGATAAGGATGCTTCTTAAGTTCCTCTAGCCAAGCTGAGCTTATTAGAATGCCTTGCTTCTTCTAGTCTTCAGGAGAAATAGAATATCGTTTCTTATGTGCTTCTTCAATAATTTCTCTGAGATAATCCTCTTTTATTGTACCAAGAACACCAAAGAAGAAGTTCCTCTCTGGGAGTTTATTAGAGAGTTGTTTCTTGGTAGGAAGGTAAACTACCACTTCCTCATCTTACATGGCATCCTCATAAAGATTAGTGACTGAAATCTCAGGGTAGTTCGGAATTTCTATTAGTTTAATCTCTTTATTTTTAAAAGCTTTCTTCTCCTCACAAAGTATTGCTTTCAAGAATGAAATTTTGGTACCTTCCATCGTAGGAAGGAATAAACCAACTGTATAATATGTTAATAATCATCTAGTTATCTTACCATGTAAAGTTAGGTATCGATAGAGATCTTCCTTACTTCTGAATCTTGATATCATTTCTTGAGCCTCGACTCTTTTCATTTGATCATTGAGTGATTCCATCTTTGTTCCTCTCCCTATTAATGAATTTCAAATTATAACTTATAGACTTCTGGATCCTATTGTTTAAAATCTTACTATTAAATATGGGCATCTTATAGGAGGTCAACCCTGCAAAGATACGTGGAGAAAGTTTGCAGAAGCTGTAACAAACTGCAGAGATGGAGCTCCATTTTTATCAATTTAGTTCCATTAAATTAGTACTAAATTTGTTTAAATTTAATTAGTACTGGTACTAAATTCGTTTAATTTTAATTGGTACCAATTTAATAGTACCAAAACTTAATTAGTACCTAGTTTTAAACTAATGAGGTTTTAATGGAAAAGTTCCAATATGGTTCAAAACCTAATTGGTACCAGTACCAACCTGAATTTTTTCTAAGTTGGTACCAAAATTAAAAATATTAAGCATGAATTTAGAAAATTTATAGTTATAAACTTAGTATAAATATGATGTCTAACGCCTAAGAATCAACCATTGTTGTTGCAGTACCAACTCCTATACAAAGTTACTATAACTAGAGAGGTTATTAGAGCTTTATAATAGAAATTTAAATTTGAATTTAAACATGGCGGCTAACTTAAATCGCAAAGCAGTCTCTCTTGGCAGTGGATAATCTTAGCTAAACTTTGGATAAACTAAGAAGCCAGAGATCATATACATTGAAAAGGAGCCAGAGCTTAAAGCTCTTGAGTTTGAATCAGAGGTGTTTGTTCTAGAAATAAATATCAGGAAGCAGAGAGCAGAGATAAGTATTTAAACGCTAATCGAAGATGTTGAGGAGTTAAAAGAACATCTCCCACTAGAAAAGATTAAAGAATTCTAATGTCATGAATGCTAAAATTTCTTCTCAACTGATTCGAGCTTGAAGAGGCACATCAAAGAGATGCACTCTGGGAGAGATAAGATATATTTTAAGCACGAAAAGGTCGATGGCAGGTATTAGTGCACGACTTGCATGAAGTCTTACACTCACTCAGCTAAAGTTAAAAGACACATGCAAAAACATCATTTAAGTGAGTTTTTAATGCAAGATAAAGAAACATAAAAACTTATACCAGCCAAGAGAAAGTCCAATACTGTAGAGTCTTAAAGAGAGCAGGAAGAGAGACTTAAGAAGCAGAAACGTTTTGAGTCAATGAACCAACCAGCTAATGAATTATATATAGCATGCTTGTAAGAGAGAGCTATGTATATACCTGCATTAAATGCAGTAGATCTCAGTTTTTGCATTGACAACTATTTACATATTGATGTGGCTAACAAGGCAAAACTCATAGTAGTTGATGAGTATGCTTATAAAGTATATCCTTTCAAATATCTTATTAGGAACGAGCAGTATCAAAATGAGTTTGCCAATGAATACATAATACTAAGAGAGGCTCATAAAAGGTAATGCAAGAACTTGCTTAAACTCGATGGAGTTATTCTTGGACATGGTTTTATTGCACTACGACTTAAGAAATTTGAAATGACTCTAAGAGATTATCTCTACCATAATAGATACCCAGATGACTTGAATGAGATACTCACGGAAATGACCAAGGGTGTGAAAGAGCTGCATGATCTAGGGTATGTTCATAGAGATTTGAAGCCAGAAAATGTAATGCTAAATCTCTGTCCTTTAGAAATAGTAGTCATTGATTTCAATAGAGCAATAAGGTAAGAAATAGTGACTTTAGCTAAAGTGCTAGGCACACCTGGGTACTTCCCAATAAGAGAGAAGTGGACTAATGGCTCTGTTTAGTGGGATGTCTGGGCGGTAGCAGCAATTATTTTAGAGTGCGATATGGAAAGTATGTCGTACTTCGGAACAAAGCAAGAAAAGTAATCAATAAGCATGGCTGTTAAACATATAAAGCAAGAAGATGTATGCACTTAGATTAAGAAAATGGTTGAGATGATCATAGTAAGAGCTCCAGCATATCCAAGATCATCATTAGAAGATATACTTGAAACATTAAAGAGAGCTAAGTTCAAGAGATACCACAAAGATAAGCAGATAAAATTTGTTTGAATTAAGCACATTAATACTCATTAAATATTCATTAAATTCACATAAAACTTGCGTTTTCTCTACTAACCCCAATAAGACCCCAACTATACCCTACAAATCAAAGCACTTATAAACCTCACTAAGGGGTTTTGGGGTTTTAAATCTAACAGTGAAAAAACTCACTTGACAACTTTATTTCTTACGGTGACGCATTGACACTACTCACCAATGTGTTATGTTGTTACATACAAAATATTTTTTACAGTTAAAGTAGAGAAAACCTTTTTTTAAATCAGTAATATTATCTATTTAATAAGTGCATATTTTCTTAATCATAGTTTTTTATGTATAATTAAATTTTACATAACCTCAACAATTTTTATATATTTATATAATTAATAAATTTGGCCATAATTAAAATTAATGTAATAACAATTATAAATACTTATAATTAGTGGGAGTTATTATTAATTATTTGAAATTTTAATTTTTGTATTAATTGCAAAGTTAAAATTTATACAAGCACATGTCAAAAGAACCTCGATGTAATAGTTTGCATCTCTCATCTAAGGCATATCCTGCATTCAAAACCCCAAAACCCCTTAGTGAGGTTTATAAGTGCTTTGATTTGTAGGGTATAGTTGGGGTCTTATTGGGGTTAGTAGAGAAAACGCAAGTTTTATGTGAATTTAATGAATATTTAATGAGTATTAATGTGCTTAATTCAAACAAATTTTATCTGCTTATCTTTGTGGTATCTCTTGAACTTAGCTCTCTTTAATGTTTCAAGTATATCTTCTAATGATGATCTTGGATATGCTGGAGCTCTTACTATGATCATCTCAACCATTTTCTTAATCTAAGTGCATACATCTTCTTGCTTTATATGTTTAACAGCTATGCTTATTGATTACTTTTCTTGCTTTGTTCCGAAGTACGACATACTTTCCATATCGCACTCTAAAATAATTGCTGCTACCGCCCAGACATCCCACTAAACAGAGCCATTAGCCCACTTCTCTCTTATTGGGAAGTACCCAGGTGTGCCTAGCATTTTAGCTAAAGTCACTATTTCTTACCTTATTGCTCTATTGAAATCAATGACTACTATTTCTAAAGGACAGAGATTTAGCATTACATTTTCTGGCTTCAAATCTCTATGAACATACCCTAGATCATGCAGCTCTTTCACACCCTTGGTCATTTCCGTGAGTATCTCATTCAAGTCATCTGGGTATCTATTATGGTAGAGATAATCTCTTAGAGTCATTTCAAATTTCTTAAGTCGTAGTGCAATAAAACCATGTCCAAGAATAACTCCATCGAGTTTAAGCAAGTTCTTGCATTACCTTTTATGAGCCTCTCTTAGTATTATGTATTCATTGGCAAACTCATTTTGATACTGCTCGTTCCTAATAAGATATTTGAAAGGATATACTTTATAAGCATACTCATCAACTACTATGAGTTTTGCCTTGTTAGGCACATCAATATGTAAATAGTTGTCAATGCAAAAACTGAGATCTACTGCATTTAATGCAGGTATATACATAGCTCTCTCTTACAAGCATGCTATATATAATTCATTAGCTGGTTGGTTCATTGACTCAAAACGTTTCTGCTTCTTAAGTCTCTCTTCCTGCTCTCTTTAAGACTCTACAGTATTGGAATTTCTCTTGGCTGGTATAAGTTTTTATGTTTCTTTATCTTGCATTAAAAACTCACTTAAATGATGTTTTTGAATGTGTCTTTTAACTTTAGCTGAGTGAGTGTAAGACTTCATGCAAGTCGTGCACTAATACCTGCCATCGACCTTTTCGTGCTTAAAATATATCTTAGCTATCCCAGAGTGCATCTCTTTGATGTGCCTCTTCAAGCTCGAATCAGTTGAGAAGAAATTTTAGCATTCATCACATTAGAATTCTTTAATCTTTTCTAGTGGGAGATGTTCTTTTAACTCCTCAACATCTTCGATTAGCGTTTAAATACTTATCTCTGCTCTCTGCTTCCTGATATTTATTTCTAGAACAAACACCTCTGATTCAAACTCAAGAGCTTTAAGCTCTGGCTCCTTTTCAATGTATATGATCTCTTGCTTCTTAGTTTATCCAAAGTTTAGCTAAGATTATCCACTGCCAAGAGAGACTGCTTTGCGATTTAAGTTAGCCGCCATGTTTTAAATTCAAATTTAAATTTCTATTATAAAGCTTTAATAACCTCTCTTGTTATAGTAACTTTGTATAGGAGTTGGTACTGCAACAACAATGGTTGATTCTTAGGCGTTAGACATCATATTTATACTAAGTTTATAGCTATAAATTTTCTAAATTCATGCTTAGTATTTTTAATTTTGGTACAAACTTAGAAAAAATTGAGGTTGGTACTGGTACAAATTAGGTTTTGAACCATATTGGAACTTTTCCATTAAAACCTCATTAGTTTAAAACTAGGTACTAATTAAGTTTTGGTACTATTAAATTGGTACCAATTAAAATTAAACGAATTTAGTATCAGTACTAATTAAATTAAAACAAATTAAGTACTAATTTAATGGAACTAAATTGATTAAAATGGAGCTCCATCTCTGCAGTTTGTTACAGCTTCTGCAAACTTTCTCCACGTATCTTTGCAGGGTTGACCTCCTATAAGATGCCCATATTTAATAGTAAATTTTAAACAATAGGATCCAGAAGTCTATATGTTATAATTTGAAATTCATTAATAGGAAGAGGAACAAAGATGGAATCACTCAATGATCAAATGAAAAGAGTCGAGGCTCAAGAAATGATATCAAGGTTCAGAAGTAAGGAAGATCTCTATCGATACCTAACTTTACATGGTAAGATAACTTGATGACTATTTACATATTATGCAGTTGGTTTATTCCTTCCAACGATGGAAGGTACCAAAATTTCATTCTTGAAAGCAATACTTGTGAGGAGAAGAAAGCTTTTAAAAATAAAGAGATTAAACTAATAGAAATTCCCAACTACCCTGACATTTCAGTCACTAATCTTTATGAAGATGCCATGTAAGATGAGGAAGCGGTAGTTTACCTTCCTACCAAGAAACAACTCTCTAATAAACTCCCAGAGAGGAACTCCTTCTTTGGTGTTCTTGGTACAATAAAAGAAGATTATCTCAGAGAAATTATTGAAGAAGCACATAAGAAACGATAATCTATTTCTCCTGAAGACTAGAAGAAGCAAGGCATTCTAATAAGCTCAGCTTGGCTAGAGGAACTTAAGAAGCATCCTTATCTTTCAAGTAAGCTTTGACAAATAACTTTGTAGGAAAATCAGGCACTGCTATATATCTTATGAAAGAGCATGCTAAGGTTCATAGAGAGAGAAAGTCACAAAAAATTCATGAAGTGAGCAAGAGACTTTATAAAGATGTTTAAAAGCCAGATGAAATGAACATAGATGCAGGAGCTGGAACAAAGAGAAGAAATATGGGCCCAAACAAGCCATAAGAAGAGGAGAAGAAAGAGAACCCAAACCCATTTATGGGCCAGTTTAATATGTGAATATATTCATTCGTTTAAATCTAAAACTTATTTATAAACATTCATTCTTCCCTTTCTCGCACAAATTGTTGTCTTATCTACGCTCACTCTCTTACAGCTGCTTTGAATCAAGTCTACTGTATCGATGGGCAAGTCATGCATAAGATGATACAGCAGAAGCTTCTTGTAGTGAGTCTTTATTTAACTCCAGTAGAATTCTATTCCATTAAATTAAGGACTATAAGGAACGTTGTATACAGGGGTTATGTTTAGGTCTTCATAAGCTTTCTTAGACTCCTTAGTCTTATGAACTGATAGGTTATCAACAAACAGGATGATCTCTTGGTTGCTATACTTCTCTGAGCTCATGTAGGAACTCTATATACTACTCTCGCTTAATAGAGCAAGGGTGAATAACATAACTCTCTAAGCCTGAATCTTCACTTATACCAGCTAAAATTGCATGAGTGACTACCTTTACTTTTTAGTCATAAACTTCTATGTTATCATACTTCTTGTACCATGACTTATTAATAAAGTGTTGAACGTAAACACAGCTTCATCTGCATGTATGAACTTGATGTTATTATCAATAGCTCTCTGCATTTAATCATAAATATAGTTTAAATTATTGCTATAAAATGGCACTGTAAAATCAATCACTTTCTTAACTCTGTTGACAGTCTTGAAAGTAATACCATTTCGTCTATAAATATTGGCTATAGTCTAAGGAGAGATACGCATGTCTGGAAACTTGCGATGAAACATGACAGCTCGTTAGTCAAGAGGAAAGTGAGCTCAATACTTTAATGTCTTAGAGTCACAGAGATAGTCAATATGGACCTGTGAGAACTTTTATTTTCTTGCAGGATGTTTTCAAGAGCCTGAGTTATAATGTTAAACAGCTAACAAGCAATGATACCTAACAGTTGAGGCAATCTTGTGTAGGAGTCTTGCTATGGCTGTATAATTCAACACTGGTTTGACTTAGTCTATATTAAAACTTGTACCATACCGAAGCTGAAGCAGTAAATCTAAATATTACTCATCATAAATAGACCCTAAATTTCGATAATTTCTATTTCTCATTTTGAAAATTGGCCTAATTTCTCTACTAACCCCAATAAGACCCCAACTATACCCTACAAATCAAAGCACTTATAAACCTCACTAAGGGGTTTTGGGGTTTTGATTGTTCTTTAAAATGCTATAGTCTATGACTTAATTTTAAAAATCATCATCATAGTTTTTTAATCTAGATTTTCATTCATAAGAATTTAATTTATTTCTGAGCAAACAGCTGAGCCTTTTTAATCCTAACTTATCTGCTAAAGATACTTATCTCATGTCTGTTTTAAATGAAAATAGAAAACATTCGATAGTTATGCAAGAGCTCTATAGCGCAAAAGTTGTAAGAAAGTTATTTGTGATTTAACTAAAAATTCTGCAAGCAATAATTAAGCTTATTCATAAATGTATTTAAAATAATTACTCATAATTATAATATTGAGCATAATTATAATGATTCAATGGAAATTAAAACAAAAACATAGAACTATTTTAAAAAAGTTCACAAGGTTTATTTTCTATCATTATTACGACATTTCTTCATCATTATTATACTTAAAATAAATATTCAATCCCTTACCGTAATAGACTTTGATTGTCATTTTTAAATGTTAGATCAGAAAAAAAAATGTAATAAGAATAAAAACCATTTCAATAGTATCCCTTTGAAAACTGTGATTACTAGGGATACAAGAATTCAATTTACTATGACTACAATAAAAATCATCTTCAAGATATAAAAAGAAAATATATGAGCAAAAAATTTGATTGTGAAGAGCACAACTATCGATACTGTTCACGACAAAGCCTACAAGCTTCCAAGAATAATTGGTAGGATTATTCATAGAAACAGACTGATAAAAGAGTTGAGAAAGTTGGCAAATCATAATATTAAGGGTTTATTTTTATAAAATAAAGTGAATTACAAAATTAATTAATAGAAATAGCAATTATAATGGCAATATTAGAAATTTCTATCTAAAAAAACACGTTTAATCTTCATTATCTTCATCACAAATATTGCCTACTTTTTTCCTCTTTTTGTAACTTTTTAACTACCTATCTGTAAGTTTCTTCGGTTTTACCATGTGCAATACTTGTAAAAATATAATTTTAGAAATGTATTTTGTAATTTACATTAATATTTTAAGAAACAGAGTTCTCTGAATCAAGCTTTTTTCAATTAAAACAATTCCCTTTATTCAAGAAAAATCGTAATTAAACCCACACATCTGATAAGTGATCCGGTGATTGTGGAGTACGATGTAAAAGTTAGGGAGATATGGGAGGAGTTTCATAGAAAATAAAGATGGAACTCTATTCAAAAGTATTTTTGGACGCTCCATGAAATAAGATAAGTTTGCCTCTCAAGAAAATACAGTTACACAAATCAAAAATATACCTATTGAGCTTGTTTAAGAGGAGGGGTTTATTTGGGTTAATAAAAATACCATGACTAAAGAAATGTCTATCGATGGGTTCAAACATTAGTTTAGATAAAATTTCCAAAGAGAGAAACAGTCTTCAATTAATAGGTAAATACAATTAGCATGGTAGTGAGTTGTACCGGTAGGAAAAAGCAATATTAAGAAATAAAGTAATATTCGAAATTTATATCAGCCTGAATTTAATTGTAAAAGAAATGAGAGAAGCTTTAAAGAAGCATGAAGCAATTTACAATAAGATAGCAGAAAAAGTTGTTACTATGACCCTTCTTGGAAATATTTTGAAGAATAATATAAGAAGAGGATGAACTATAATGGGGAACTAATTTAGTTGAATGTGAAATTCAAAACTGTGATTAATTATAAAATAAATTTTCAAATTATATTTACGAATTAATTGAAAGTCATAAATTTCATGACTTGGTAATAATCCGCTTTCATTTAGGTTACTTTTATAATTTAATTAAGCTTTCTTCATATAGTTATATAATTACTTTAAGTATTAATTATGAGTGAGTTATTTAGAATCTTTTTAGCAACTACTGAACTGAACCATTGAGGAAAGTGCGATGAAAATGCATTACTTGAAGAAGCTAAAGCTACTCTTCACGATACAAATACTGGTGTCGTTGTTGTTGCAGTAATATGACTCTAAAGTGCCAAGGTATACAACATAATAAGAAACAGATCTATCACTAAATCAGAACAACTGGAGACAAAACTATTTCTAACTAGGCATCTCTCAATTCACAATAAACAGCATCAAGTATAAATGTGATTCAACACTAAAATCAGAAATATAATTATAAATCACTGATATTTAATACTAATTAATATTTAATACATCTAGAATTAATTATAATCTCTAGAAATTATATTCCATTGCCTTAAAATGATTTACAATTATATATTTTATAATATTTAGAGAAAATTTATAAATAAGCAAATTAAATTTTGTAATTGTAAATATTGAGCATTTTAATTTTTTATAAAATAAATAAGCAAAATTATCCCATTTAAAACCGGTTGCTTTTTAAAACATTTTGAAGAAATTCCCAATAATTCGATATTAATAAATTGTTAATAAATTAAAAATACAATATTTATTTTACAAAAGTCATCTGCTCAAAATTCTTTTGGATTATGCAATCTATCTGTAGATAAGAATACCATACATTCTTTTGTGTAAAAAAATTATTGAGTGTTGAAATATGGACTTTTGAAGAAATATCTGTTATAGCTATGTTCTAATTTAAGAATAACTTTCCCTTTCAGTTTCTTATGTTAATATTATTTATAGCTTCAATCAATTAATTCTAAGTCCTTATTTTATTTTATAATTTATAAGTAATCGTAAATCAAAATTTTCTTGTCTATAAGTGGTATTGCTTCAATTAAATTTCTTGATGATTCAATTTTTATCAAATAAGGAGTTATGCTCTAACTCAAGGTCAAATTATATTCTTTAATGTTTAAATTGTTAACAATATAGATTTATTTGCAATGGCTTTCTTGGAAAGTAAAAAATTATGAACGAATTAGCATATCCAAAAACTATTAATTAGTATTGATGTTTTGCATTATTTAACTTGATTGATGAGACTTCATCAGAAGATCTAAATATTTAACAACTAAAAATAATTGAAGTTACTTTTAGACTTTGACTAAAAAATTAGAAACTAACTGCCTTTTTTTTTAATAACATAACACATGATAATTGTATATTAAAAAGATATCTTTTTTAGCTCAGCAATAATATAATAATCCTAAAAATATGTAGAGGATCCAGACAGCTAGAAATATGTCATTTGTAGTTATATTGAAAGGATAGTATTGCTTATGAGCATGCCAATCCACTGATTGAATTAGTGGTAGAGAAGACAAGGTATAAAGTAACAAGTAAGATACAAATGTAGTGAGGAATACTGAATTGTAAAGAGCCATCAATCAACAGTAGGTGAGATAGATAGTAAAGAGACAGAATAATTTATAAATTATTGTCAAATGGAGAGATGGAAGGACTTAGTTAGGATGAATGAATTGCAAACGGAGCAAGAATGAGTATAAGGAGGAAGAGAAATGAAAGATAAAATTTATTGAGCTAAAAACATTTTTATCTACTATAGATAAAACTAGTAGTGTAAGTCAAATAATGAGAAAAAATTAAGAATAAGTGAAGAAATACAACTTTGAAAAGTAGTTTGGTATTGGGGGGAAATTATTCAATTTAAAATAGCGAGATTAAGTTGAGAAACTATTAATATTAAATTAGGACCATCTTTATATAAAATTTGGTTAATTATTAAATCGAATCTCATTAAATATATTAAGATAACTAATATATATATATATTTAATTTCACTAAATTTTAAATTACTATATCTTATTAACAAATTATATCTCGATGTATTCAGAAAAATTTCATTATTGGTAAATCATTGTAATGTTTTACCAACTTCACTTAAAGAACTAATATTGTGATCATTGATAGAATTTCTTAACAATTTCAGCATTATTTTTGCTTCTAATTTTTTAAAAATAATAATAATAGGTACTAGTATAATCATAAGATGCAATTTCAGTTGAAATTATTATTAAAATTAATGATCATCTGATATTAAAATGACTTACCAAAGGGTTCTTAAAGTCTTAAATGTTTACTGTTAAATCTTCCTTAACAAATATTCTCACCAGTAAAGCTCCAAGCTCAGATGCTATTTTTTTTGTTTTAAAAATTTTAATAAATTTGTTTTAATTTATTGTTTCTTTTTTATCAATTGTTTGAACTAGTCCTTATCACATACAGTCTCAAGAATTATCAATGCGAATGCATAAATACCCCAAAAAGTTGAAGCATTCTTAACATCCAATTTATTATTAATGTAGTTATTTAAATTATTAGGTTTTGTTGCTGTCTTGTCTTCTAAAAATGAAGCAAAATCATAATTTCCTATAAATACCATATAATCTGGGTATAATTATACAAGAATGTTTTCTGGCTTGATATCTCTATGGCAAATTTAGTTTTCATGTAATTCTTAAATTCCTTATAATATTCCAATCAATGTTAAGTATAATTATTATTAATCATACTTTTCTTTTAAAATCTACTTAAAGTTGGTCTCATGGTGCCTAGTTATTATAATTAAATCATCTTCTTAAATTTTCATTCCATAAATTAAGTTTTGATACTTTAGATCTAGTTGTAAACCTAGTTTCTGGTATTTAAATTCATTCCATAATTTTTATAGTTAGGCAGAATTGCACTTAAGATCGTTAATGTTATATTTATGAAATACTTTGTACTCATCATATAATTATTTTTCCTTTGTTGAAAGATTCTCAATAAAAATTCCTACTTCTTTAGCCTCCTTAATTAAGTAAACTAATTCTTTAAAAAGACTTTCAATTTATATTTGAAAATATTTTGAGTTGTTTAAGTTGTCTTGTTAATTCTAATGGTCAAGGTTGTCATTTAGTTTAGTTCTTGTTTCAATTTGCTGCTCGAGATTATCGTTTTATTATTAATTCTCTTGATCAATTAGTTATTCGTTAAATCTGTCAAAATAGTCAATTTATTTTTATTTTTTTATTAATTTCTCAACTGATTTCATGGCGTCTCTGACCTTTGGTTGTATCAACAACTAAATTTATAATAATAATTTTAATACTTACCTCTGGCTCTATCCCAATTAATTGTAATTATTCTTTGGTATGAATTAGTAGATGAGTAGTAAGCTTAATCCTTTCTGAGCAAGGCACAAAATTGCAATCGTTGATCACAGAAGTATTTATTGTTTTATTTATTGAATCTAATTCTAGTAATTTATTTATTTTTATGTCAAAATTGGCATAAATTGAACTATGATGGTGTCTTAACTTTCTTGCAGATTTCACAACTTATTAATAATTTGGGTCTCTCAGTATTGGTACTGTCTTTGCCTAGCTGCTTGCACTATTTTATGAATTTTTCCTCAGTTACTTCATAATCATCTATATCGTTAAGATTGTTGTATTTATTTTGTTTGGCATAAATTATTGTTTGCTGTTGAGTTAATTTCTGAATTCTATAAGTCGTGAACATTACTTTATTTATTATTATTTGATTATAAATTTTGAGTGTAGAAGGTAAACTTTGATAGTCTAGATCAAAAATTAGTATTTATAATAATATATATATATATGAATTTCACTAATATTTGATTAATGAAATGCATTTCACTAATTTAACATTAGTGAAATTCATATAATTAAATATTATAATTAGCACAATCATAATTTTCATCAATTTCATATTTAACACTATATATAAAAATTACTTAATAATTTTGTTCGTCTTAGAAAATTTAATGATATAAGTATTGGATTAATTAATTATTTTCATAATCTATAAACAAATCTTACTTCCACTATTGCTTTCTATTTATATAAATTAATAATGGGGTATAATATTATTGAATTCATGATTCAAAATTTTCTTTAAAGAATTATATCAAAGTCTAATTGCAAAAACTCAAACTCATGATTCAAAGGCTGATCTATTTTAGGCAACATTACATTAATTTATATCCACAAATTATACTTAAATGACTATAAAAGAATATTCTATAATGTAAATCAAATAATTCATAATTTCAATTAAACTTAGCAATTAACCTTGATAGATTTTGATATTATTCTAAGATTAAGGATGGAAAACACTTAAGCAGTAAATGCTAGAGTATTTGAAGGTAAATTAACATCCAAATACGATTGGTACACATTCTTAAAATTTCATAGTAAGATTATTTATGATTATAAAAACTTAGTGGGATACTGTTTAACAGAGTACAAGAACACTTCAATGAGATTTATTCGAGATTTTTTATAAGGATAAAAATTCTTGATAAAATAGTAAGATGTCAAAGACATTAAAGTTCCCCATTACCCCGAACTCAAAATATAAAATATATTGGATTAAGTCAAAAATGATAATGACATTATGAGACACTTTAACTATTACCAAGATTCTAAACACCTACCAGAAAGATAATTTTTTTAAAAGTAGTAGGTACTCTGGCAACTTCTTATTTAAAAGAGTTAGTTATAGCTTAAAACAGATTAAGAAATTAAGAACAGGTTGACTTTTAGTCATAATAAGCAATTTCAATTAAAAATGAGATTTTCAATGCTATTTAATAAGAACCATTTTTCACAAGTATGAAATTACATTATTACTAAATTATATAAATAGGGCAGAAAGGAAGAGGAACCGCTTTGATAAAAAAGTAATCGAAGGCGATTAGGCAATAAAATAAGAAAAGAAAGAATTATGAAATACAAAAACAATACATTAAAGTAAATTAGGGGGAGGGCAACACCTGAACCAGTAACTTTTTTTCATATTTCTACCCTTCTTAAAAGCCTGTAAATACATGACTAAGGTCAATTAAGGACCAAAGAATCTTAATTCATTACTAAAATTTACCCTAAACTACTCCCTCGGGTCGAAAAAATCAAGTTTATTTATAAATTTATCATGTAAATATTCAGTTAATTTAAAGATTTTTATTAAAATATTTTTTTTATTTTTTCTTGATTTTTGATTAATATAAGTTAGATACATTTCAATTCTATCCTTTTGAGGTATAATGCATAAAATGATAGAGTGGTATACCATATCCATAATAAAATTTACCATCAATTCTATCATTTTATGCATTATACCTCAAAAGGATAGAATTAAAATGTATCTAACTTATATTAATCAAAAATCAAGAAAAAATAAAAAAAATATTTTAATAAAAATCTTTAAATTAACTGAATATTTACATGATAAATTTATAAATAAACTTGATCTTTTCGACCCGAGGGAGTAGTCTAGGGTAAATTTTAGTAATGAATTAAGATTCTTTGGTCCTTAATTGACCTTAGTCATGTATTTACAGGGTTTTAAGAAGGGTAGAAATATGAAAAAAAGTTACTGGTTCAGGTGTTGCCCCCCCCCCGTAAATTAAGAAAATTTTCCAATGTCACAGGAAGATCAACGCATTGAGGAAAGTAGCCAAGACACAAAAAGACTTAGATTTAATATTTGATAATTAACTTTAAATTAATTCTTATTTTAATAAATTATGAAATCACTCTTAATTATTTTCTTATATATATAATTCTCCATCAACGCAAATTATCTATTAATTATATTTTATATTTAAATTTTAGATATATGTTCTATTGAATCATTGATTAAATCAAAGTGCCTGCTCTTTGAAATCTGTAGTTTAATTTTTGTAATAATTCTCTATATCTTCTTTTTACTATTGAGAACATTTCTTCTATACAATGGAATTCAGAAGAGTATGGTGCATTAAACAATATTTGCCAATTTATTTATTAACCTAATTATTTTACTTCAAAAGATCTGTAGATTTTATGGTTATCCATAAATAGAACTACTTCTCTGTTTTAGTTGAAGTTTGATAGGCCTCTTAAACAATCAATAAAATCTTATTTATTAATAGAATTTCTTTAGTATAATAATACTCTAGTCCATAATCGTAGGTAATGCATACTATTGCAGCGATAGTGACATGCTTTATTCCTAATTATTATAGTTATACATTTTAATATTTGTTAGACCATGCCCTGTATTGCTAACTAAAAGGCTTGAATATTATTTCATCTATGTAAATAATTTTTTTTCTGGATTATGAGAATTCTAATAGTTAATTAAACTTAATTATTCTTTCTTGATGAATATTTCTTAACTTCAGTTTTGATAATTGATATTTTTTCTTGACGACTTTATATTTTATTCCTTACTTTCTTAAAATTGATCTTTAGGTTGCGTTAGATAATCTTTAATCTTAAAACTTTTAGTTAAAAAGCTCAGTTCTCTTAGTTATTGATAAATACTGAAACTTTTATAATTATGATTACGAAGTTATAAAGTCTAGCTAATCGTTAGTTACTTATTAAATTATTCATAATTTTGGAGAGGGTTTAAGGTCTTAGACTGCTAAAGCGTTGAGGCAAACCTATCTGATTTTATTTTTTGATAATTAAGGACTTTTGATATATTAGAGTATGTCTCAAAAACAGAAGATTATTTATCTGGATTTTATGTATGAAACCTAATCAATAATATAGCCTTTAGAATTGTCTCTGGAACATTTTATATTTTCATGATTTATTATTTAACTTTTTTATTATAATGTCTGTATTATTAAGTTTTTCAACTAGTTTTAAAAATAATGATTACTATATCATTTTTAACTAAATCACTTGACCAAAAAGTAGGTCATGTTGTTTAATTTCTAGAGTTGTCAAATGCGTGTAAATTACCTTTTAAATGAAAATTACTCGCTGTTAGATTTGTTAAGTTACCAATCTGATCAAGAATCAAAGTAAAGCTGTTAGACATTAACGATGTCACATAAAAAATTATGATGACAGTACTTATAACCAAATTTGATAAAAAAAAAACCAATCTTATTAGTGGCAGTAATTATTCTTATATTTAAATCTTGATTTTGTTTATCACATTTCCCCGATTCAATTATTTTTTTGAAATACTTATAATTTTTACCCAATAATCCTGTATACTTTTATCCATTAAATAAAAGAATAACAAATCTTTATGTTATTTACTGCAGACTAAAATTTTTTGTTCTTTTGCTTTATGATTATCCAAAATTAAATGATCAGCATTATAATTATTAATACTTGCACTAAAAAATAAATAATATTATCGATAATATAAAAAATAAACTAGAAAAAATAGTGAAATTCATATTAAAATTTGATTTTGAATTATTTCTATAAAATAATTATGTAAGTTGTAATTAAAGTTTGAAATCCATTGTGATAAAGTCTTGATATTGATTTATCTTTAGTTCTAATACTTTATAATTAGTATAATTATTAAATATTATAATTCAAAATATTAATATATTTTATCAAATAGGTTCTTATTATAATGGAAATAATAAATAATTATTGAAAATTTGAACTTAAAAGTGATAAAAATTAAGAGAGATTTATTATTCTAGGTTTCCTTAAAAAATTAAAACGAATAAAAAATTTATATTAAAAATTTTATCTAAATAATTCAACCTCCTCCCATATAACTTACTATTAAGATTTAAGTTCTAATGAAATGAATGTTTGACCATACTTAAATGACAACTATTACAACAACGAAGGAATCTACTCTCAAATTTTAAATAATTAGATAACTTTTGGAGAAAAATTTTAATATTAGAATTTGCTTGAGGAAGTTATGAACAATAAGACATTTACTATGAAAAGCTTAGCAAGAAGATATATGACTGCAAGAGTAACATAAAATTATACTTAAAATATTTAGAATGGAAATTACATAGAATATAACAGTTATTATTGAATATTTAAATATGTAAGCATGAATATCTTAATAGATAGCTTATATAAATTAAGTAGCTTTCTAGGTGAATCATATAATAATGAAGTTTAATATTCATTACAGTTAATTAAAAGGCAATTCTTGATCTTTGTGAAGGGGAATAAAAAGAGTTATAATATACTGCTGACATTTTAATATTAAAGACACCACCTAAAAGGTCTTTAAAAAATAGAATTACTTCAATCTCTAGAAACAAATTAATTATATGATATTTGATAGATCATGCAGTCAATTTTAAGAGTCAAAGGCATGAAAGACAGAAAGTCTAGTCAATCATGAACGAAATTATTTTGTAAACATTTCACCTATAGTAAACTATCTCATATTAATGGATCATTGATGAAGATATATAAAGGTATTTATTACATATTGATAAGGAATTTGATATCACATTATTAAGTTGTTTACACTAAAAATTAATTTAAAGGTAATTTATAGCAATTCAACTGTCTCAAATAAAGTTGAAACAATTCATTTTTTGGGGGAGTTTAGAGAGACAGGAATGTATAAAATGTTAAATAAAAATCATAAATTGACTACTACTATGAGGCAATGAAAGTGAATAATAAAAAAAGATTTCTATAGTTCTTAACGTAAAAATCATATTTATATCCAAATATTAAGGACCATTTGATTAATAAAATTCTTTGATTATAATTTCTATATTTAATTAATCTTAAAAATTTATAAATTAAAATTAAATTAATTGCATATCAGTAATAATATAATAAATTAATTTTTTAATGAATATTACTATTTTTTCATATCTTTCAATTAAAAATAATTTATAATGATTATTGACAAATCTGTTTTCGTCAATATTTCATTTATCATAAAGCTTATCTTTATCATATTTATAACAAAAAGTTAATTAATTTTCTTTGCAATGTAAGTAATCTAAAATTAATTTTAATATGTAACTCAAACAAAAACCTTTTTATTTGAACCTATAATATCATATAATAATTAATTTGGAATAATATAAAATAAAAGTTCTTAATAAAACTAAATACTATAGTTCATAGTCCTGAATTCTATATGTAAATCATTATATTAAACAAATAAAACAGCAAGAATTTTATTATTGATTAATTCGAAGATTAATGAAAAATAATTTGATTATATATTTTTAAAAATTTTTTTTTGATAAATGCAGATACTATTGTTATATTATACGAAAATATTTCTCATTATGATATAAAATAATATAATAATAATTTAAATTAAAAAAAATGAGAATATTTCTAAATTAAGATTTAATCTTTTAAGGTTAATTTATATTACAAATAATCAAGTAAACTTGGCAAATGCGTGAACTTCACTTTATAGGATATATATGTAAGTATCTATTAATATAAGTCAATTTAGAAGCATAAGATCTCTTTGTATGAGGATGGATTTACCATGCAAATCCAAAAAGTAAATTTAGTAATAATTAAAAGTTTTTATCTTCTCATTAAAATACGATTATAGTAGTTTATGATTTCTATATATGATATATGAGATAGTCTTTTGGTTATATGATGGAGAAAAAAAATTAAAATTTAAAATATTTCTCTTGATTAATTCTTTATTGTTTAAGCCACCTAATCAATCTATGAAATATGTTGCTTTCTTATAAAATATATACCTATTGCTTCAACAATAAATTGTTCAAATCCTGGCAATCGATTATATAATAAAGATTAATTATCAAATACTATAAATCTAAATGATAATAAACATCAATATCTATTCAAATTTGATTAATTAATATGATAAATGTCAACCCTAAATTAAGAAGGAAGTATATCCTCTACAAATCAAGGAAATAATGAAGACAGAGAAGTAATTAAGAAGAATCATAATATAGGTTGAATACAACTCAAGTATCTAGCTATATATGAATAATTTCAGGGAATAAATTAATTATTCAACTTTAAACATATTTATAATTAAATATTAAAATTAATATATATTTTTAGAACTCTACCACAGATTATTATGTAAAAATCTGTTTGCGTTAGAGTTCCTTAATCATATAATTAAATAAAATCTAATAAATATATCATTAATTTTTTCTAAAAAATGCATTTAATAATAGTATGATATATAATAAATAATTAAAGCATAAAATCACTATAAAAAAGTAAAAACTTCAAATGAAGACTATAATTGTTCTGACCGAGACCCCCCCTCTCCCCCCCTCCCCCCTCCAGACCGAGACCCCCTTCTCAACCGAGACCCCCTCCCCCCCTCAAACCGAGAATCCCCTTTTATTATAGTTTTTTTATGAATTTATTTTTTACTCAGAATAAATTTCTTGCCCTTCGGGCAGATATTACTATTAAAAATATATTTTGATAAGTTCCACTACGTCCGTCGACTTTTGTTTAGAACATACTCCCATAGGGAAATATTTATAATAAGGTTTAATTTTGACTATCATGATTAATAATATGATTTAATTGATAGACATAAATTTGAATTCAAGATTTTTTATAACTTAAATCACTTACACACTACTATATAGTAAAAATTAATATAAAAAATTTGCTATTATTTTTAACTTCATTTATATATAAAAATTTTTATTATTATTACTTATTTAGTTAATTACTATTAAAATCTTATTTCTTAAGCTTAGTTTATTGAAAAATTAAAGACAATTTTTTTTGTTTAGGATTACCATTTAAATATATATATGAATAAAATAAGATTTTAATAGTAATTAACTAAATAAGTAATAATAATAAAAATTTTTATATATAAATGAAGTTAAAAATAATAGCAAATTTTTTATATTTATTTTTACTATATAGTAGTGTGTAAGTGATTTAAGTTATAAAAAATCTTGAATTCAAATTTATGTCTATCAATTAAATCATATTATTAATCATGATAGTCAAAATTAAACCTTATTATAAATATTTCCCTAAGGGGAGTATGTTCTAAACAAAAGTCGACGGACGTAGAGGAACTTATCAAAATTTATTTTTGATAGTAATATCAGCCCGAAGGGCAAGAAATTTATTCTGAGTAAAAAAAAAATTCATAAAAAGACTATAATAAAAGGGGATTCTCGGTTTGAGGGGGGGAGGGGGTCTCGGTTGATGAAGGGGTCTCGGCTGAGGGGGGAGGGGGGGTATCGATATAATATAGAAACTTACTGCTATATTTTATCTTTAAATATAAAATTTAAATGCATTATATCTTCTGCCAATATATTAAAACAAGCAATTTCAATGAAATATAAAATGAAGTGATAGAAATAAATTATTAAATGAGGGACAAGAAAACAGGAATTCATTTTTCTCGTAATTTATTATAAAAGAAGTCAAGATGGATGGAATGGTAAACAGAACTAAAGTAGTTTATTTTAGATGGCCAAAGTTTTATATCGCAAATGGAAATGAATTTATCCACAAAAAATTTGGATATTTCTATCAATGCATCTTTACAATAATTTAATTGAAATAGTTACAATATGTATTTTAAAACATAAAACATAAAATAGTATATATTGATTCGCTTAATTACTAATATTCCCTAATTGTATTTCAAAATTATCTTAAGTATTCTCATAAAGTAATTAATACTTTATTAAATGGGCAATTAGTGCAACTATTTTTACTTTAATCAGTAAGTTTGAAAAACTAAAGAACACAAAATTAACTATAAAATAAGTAACCAATTTTAAAACATATTGGTATTATGTATTTATTATTTATTTTATAGACATTCAAAGTTATTAATTTATGTAATTTATATGGCAATAAGAGTTTTAATTTGAAAAATAACATTTTATTAATACGAAGAAATGCATAAAGTTATCTAAGATTATTTTTTACAAATTTAATGAGAGAATAAAATGTATAGATAAACTATGAAAGCGAAAGGAAAGAGAAAAAACATGTAATTCTTAATTTCAAATGAATCAATTTATTTATTATAGTGATAAATTTTTTTATCAAAATTATAAAACTATGTATAATTTAAGTCCACATAAATCATTATAATTATTGCTAAAATTTTCTTATTAACAGGCTAATACGAATACTAAACTTACATAGTTTATGTAGAAAAGCTTAGTTATTTACAAAGATCCCTCTTCTTTTTATAAATAAAATATTATTCTTTCACATATTAAGGGATTTAGAAATAATAAATAACATAAAGAGTAGTTATAAAATCAACTTGCATAGACTTTATAGTGTAAGAGAAATATTTCTCAAGGCTACTTATAAGTTTTGAATTAAAATTGAAGATTTAATGTGATTTTTATTATTCTTATTTTCAGAGAATTTAAAGGTTAATATACTATAGTATCCCTTTTTTCCAAATAAAAAATGTTTAAAGAGACTTAAATAATTTCCCATAAATAGAATGCTTTAAGTATGATTAGATTCATTTATTTATGAAAACAGATTATGGTAAATAATTAGATTTAAAAAATGATAAAATTATTGAGAGAATAAACTATGGACACAAAAATGGAGAATAATTTAAAGTTTGGAGATATTAAAAATATTTGACACTTCATTTAATTTAAATTTTCACAAAATGATATAGCAAAAATAGTTTCTTATCAATAAGCATTTCAAAAGTCCTCCTGCTTTTACATTAATTGTAAAATTAAAATTCATACCTCGAAAATTAATCTGTGAGTTGTAAAAAAAAAGTTTAATAAAAATACAAATGATCTAGAAATATTTATAAATACATATAAAAATATTTTAATATTAACTAATTTTCTAGTTATTTGAGTTTTCATATATCTTATTATAAGAAAAAAAAGGTTTCTTTATATTTATGTCTTGATTATTGAAAAAAATATAAAATCATTTATATTTAAAAATAGTTTTTAGAGGATTCTTATCTAACTTACAATTATACTAGAAATCTATATATTAACAGGATGTAGCCAATTTTAATGCAAAACGAAACTGTTAGAGAATCAAATCTGCGAATTTAATAATTAAATCAGATAAGATGAGAGACCTCGCATTAGAACTTCTTTTTGGGAAAAATTGAAAGATTCGATAAGAATATTCTTCTTATACAATAAATTATTATAAAAATATAATTTTTGCATTTATGTCTTTATTCAAAGTTTGCTCTTAATAATAATAACAAAAATACTTCGTTAATTAAATTATGTTACTCAATGATACAATGTTTCATTAAACATAATATTATTAAAATATTTGATAGAAAAGTAGTTTAAATGTTAATGATTTAGGTTGGTAAGTAAGAATATAAACAATGTTAAGGATAAGATAGGATAGTTATTATACTGATTTATTTATGGTTAAAATTAATGGGCGGTACCTGTCTCACCACCACACTTTTTATATATAATTTTTTATTCAAAAGAGTCACAGACCTGGTCAAATTTGGATTAAAAGTCACTAATAGAGTAATAAAAATAATATTTGGGAACTCTTAAGATGAGTAAAGACAAAAAATAAATATACTTTTATCATAAAATTCATGTAGTTTCCACTTCGATTTTAAAGTAAAAAATAATCATTTTCTTGGGATAAAATTTTACAAAAATAATATCTTAATTGTTTAACTTAATATGCTTTCTATTGAGGGTTAAATTTGATGAAAAACATCTATAGATATATCTATTATACTTTATTTAACATGTTTTTCATCAAATTTAACCCTCAATAGAAAGCATATTAAGTTAAACAATTAAGATATTATTTTTGTAAAATTTTATCCCAAGAAAATGATTATTTTTTACTTTAAAATCGAAGTGGAAACTACATGAATTTTATGATAAAAATATATTTATTTTTGTCTTTACTCATCTTAAGAGTTCCCAAATATTATTTTTATTACTCTATTAGTGACTTTTAATCCAAATTTGACCAGGTCTGTGACTCTTTTGAATAAAAAAATTATATATAAAAAGTGTGGTGGTGAGACAGGTACCGCCCAAATTAATGTATGATGAGAACAATAATAATAAAATTATTTAAAAGGTCCTTAGAAAGTCAAAGTAATTTTATACTATACCAAGCTTAAGGTGAATCAAAACCCCAACACCCCTTAATGAGGTTTATAAGCGCTTTGATTTGTAGGGAATTTGTTAGGGATTTAGGGTATTAATAGGTTTTAATGTGAAATTTTTAGTAAATGTATTTAATTTAATCACTCAAAATTCACTTTTGGATCATGTGGGAGAGGTCTGAAGTTTATCTTACTTAACCACAACTCTTTCTACTCTATTGATATGTCTGATCTTGGGTTTGGTTTTATTATTATTGACTCTGCCATTTATTTCATTGGTTGAGAGACTCTTTTTCTTTCTATAAATTGCTTTATCATTTTCTTAGCATCTTTCTCGCACCTTGTAGAGTAGTAATCTTTGCGAGACATATTGCACTCTATTATTATTGCTGCTAAAGCCCACGCATCTCACTAATCGTCACCATCTGTCCAGTCTTCTCTTTCTGGATAATAGCCTGGAGTTCCCATTACAGTTCCAAGCCTTGATACTTTCACTCTTAAGGCATTGTTGAAATCGATTATTGCTACTCTTACAGGTGAAAAAAAGTTTATCATTATATTTTCTGGCTTCAAATCTCTGTGAACAAACCCTAACTTATGAAGCTCTTTAATACCTTATGCGTCTGAGTTTCTATTTATTCAAGTTCCTTATGATTCCTTTGATCAGTAATGAAATCTCTGAGGGTCATTTCATAGAGTGGAAGTCTGAAATCAACATGATCCTTTGCAAGGAGAACAGCATCTAAGCTTGATTAAGTAACTACTCTCTTTCAACTTTGCTTGAGTGAGTACTTGATACTCATTTATAAACTCCATCTAGTATTTATTATCATTTAAGAGATAGTTGAAGGGATACACCTTGTATGCATACTGATGATCATTGATAACTTTCTTATCAAAGGAGTCTTCTAATATAAAGATTTAAAGAGAAGTATCAAGGTCAATTTAAGAAAGATCTGGTATTATGTTGTATTGAATCTTGATCATAATTTTTGTTACTTCAGAGGTCAGTTGATTGCGTGCCTTCCTAACGTACTCTAACTCTCTAGCTTATTCAGGAACTAAACTACGACCTAAGAGTATTCCCTCGATTTTCTTTTATTGAGAAGCTTCAGCTCAACTTCATGTTTTTCAATTTCTATATTTTTCTTGTGAGCCTTTAAAAGATGCTTCTTCAAGTCTCTTGTATGAGAGTATTGCTAATGACGCTCAAAGCAGTCATTTTTTCCATCTATTTTATCATGCTTTAAGTATACAGTGGGTTTGGCTTCTCTATGCTCCTTCTTATATCTGTACCAGCCTGATTTATGAGCAAAGTCTCTCTCACAAAAATAGACTTCAACTTCTTCAGTTTGTATAGGAATTTCATTAATACCTTTCTCCTCCTCTCTGTCTCCCACACACTTGTTTGCCATTAATTTTCTATTATTAATTTCAATTTTAATAACAGAGACATCAAGTGAGAGCTCTGGTAGTTCCTTATGAGAGTTCATCTCGCAGCTATCACACTTTTTATTGCTCCCAAAGGTAAGTCTCATTTAGTTTTAAGGAAGTGCTGTTGTTTTTCTTAAAATGTTAGCGCTCATATTTAAATTTGAATTTAAAATTATAAAACTGCATCTATAACTCAGAGCTCATAAGAGAGCTTTGCAACCCTATAAATTTGAAGGGAGGTTTTTAAAGTATTAGCCAATAAAAATGAGCACTAAGAGACGAACCAGATCTAAATATGGGTGAGATAGTTACCATTTTTACTATCAATAATACATTTATTACAACACGTACCGATTTAAGAGGTGCACCTAATTAAGTAAGTACTGCTTTAAGAGGTATTTTGTGATTTTATGATTAAAATAAGGGTGCTCCTAATTAAGTACTAGCTTTAATTAATGCTCTTAATTAAGTACGTACCAATTTAAATTTAAAAATATGGAACTATAACAGTAGAAATTGATATCAATCTCTCAAGTTTGAAACCAGTTCTCAAAACTTTCTCCATATCCTTCTTAGAGGTTGACCTCCTATAGGATACCCATATTTAATAGTAAGTATTACAGAGATATATAATTGAAATCAATAAACTTAAATTTGAATATCATTTTTTAGATGTAAACAGAATGGAGTCAATGAATGATGCAATGAAAAGAGAGCAAGCACAATAATTGATACAAAGATTTAGAAGCAAAGAAGATTTGCATCGCTACCTGGTGCAGCAAGATAATGAACTCATAGAAACTAATCTTGATTTTGTAGTTGGTTTGTTCTTGCCAACGATGGAAGGTACTAAAATTTCATTTCTGAGAGCGATACTCTGCGAAGAGAAGAAAGAATTGAAAACTTAAGATGTAAAGTTTGCAGAGATTCCAAACTATCCAGAAATATCAGTTACTAATTTATATGACGATGCAATGAATGATCAATAGGTTTCGTAGTACCTGATTACAAAGAAGCAGTTATCTAATAAATTACCTGAAAGAAATTATTTCTTTGGCTACTTGCAACAATAAAAGGTGATTATTTGAGAAAAATTATACAAAAATCTCATAAAAAGAGATACAGCATCTTTCCAGAATACAAGAACAAACAAGGAATCAAGATAAGTGAGAGATGGCTGTCAGAGCTGCAGAAGCACCCTTATATTTAAAGTAAGACTTGTAGTTTAACTCTTTAGAAAATCTGGTAGTGGCATCTTCTTGATGAAGGAATAGAGAAAGCTTCACAGAGAGCGAAAGTCGCAGACAAAGTTTGAAGTCATAAAGAGACTATATTAAAATAATTAGCCTTCAGAATCAATGAACATATATGCTGGAGCTGGCAGTAAGAGAGGAAACAGAGGAGGAGGGAAGTATCAGGAGGAAGAAAAGAAAGAGAAGCCAGCTCCTACTAAAGAATTTTAAATGTGACTTAAACATTCATTATCTTAACTCTAAAACTTATTTAAGTATATTCACTCTCCCTTCTTTAGCACACTTTTAAGCCAATTAATTATCTACTCTCTTCGCTGAGCTATTAATATTGTCTACAGTATCTATAGGTAAGTCATGCATCAAGTGATATAGCAGCAGTTTCTTGTAATGACCTTTTAATATACCCCAGTAGAACTCAATCCCATTAATCTATGACCTGTAAGGTATGTTGAACACTGGCGATATTCTAAGTTGTTCATAACTCTCCCTTGTTTCTTTTGTCTTATGACAGAAAGATTATCAACAAACAGTATAATTCTTATTCAGGGTACTTCTATATCAGCTGTTCTAAGAACTTGACATAATCATCCTCGCTTACACGTCCAAGAATTGCCATTGTTTATACCTTGAATTTTTAGTCATGTACTTCTATATTACTATGCCTCTTATACCAAGACTTCTAGATGAAAGTGTTGAAGGTAAACACAGCTTCGTCAGAATGTATAAACTTTATATTATACATTTAGCTCTCTGCATTTGATTATAAATATAATTTAATTTGTTGTTGTAAAATGGCAGAGGGGAATCAATTACTATCTTGATACGATTAACACCTTTGTAAGAGATACTATTTAGCTTATAAATCTTTGCAACAGACTATGCAGAGATCTTCAACTCAGGGAACTAGCGATGAAACATAGTAGCTCTTTGGTCGAGAGAGAAGTTAGCCTTCAATTTTTTTCATTAATTAGATAGTCAATATGCTTCTATAGAAACTATGACTTCCTCAAAAGCTTAGAATTCAGCTATTATTGCTTCAGTTATACTGCTATAAGGCAGTGGGAGCGAACAGATGATGGACTACGATTTAAGAGCAGTGCAATAGACTTATAGTTCAGTACTAGTTTGACTTATTCACTGTATATATCACATCCATATCGCAGTTTAAACACAAAATATATATACTCTTCATCATAAATAGACCCCAAAAAATTGCTATTTTTGTCTCTCATTTAATTAATTACCCCAACCCCTAACAAATTCCCTACAAATCAAAGCACTTATAAATCTCATTAAGAGGTTTTGAGGTTTTGAATGTTCAATATATGAAAATTGTTTCATGAGATTGTCATTATTTTGTATAATCTCATCATACAGTTGAAATAAAATTATGATTACCATGAATTAAGAGTCTTAGATATGTTTTTAGATATGTCCTTGGCCGTTTGGGTTTGCTATTATTATTTTTATCAAAATATTTTTATTTTTTCATATTTTATTTTAATAAAGTGAAATTGATGAGTATTCTTTTTTAAATTTGAAGAATATACATATTTACTTTATTATAAATTATTATTAGGCTTAATCTAACATTGATATTGTAAATTCTATCATTCATCTATAAACACATTTTTTATTAAATTGAGTTAATTTTTATTTATTTTTTTTCTAATTAATATATTTATTTTAAAATTTCATTATCGATAATCTCAGATTTAATATTGAAATTATTCTCAATCTAATTTACATTAAATACATAAAAATATTAAATTTTATTGATAATTTAGAAATGAAATTTTCGATGAAATTTACAATTATATAAAATATATAAGTGCTCTTCTGACTAATAATGAAACTAGAACTTCTTAAAACTATTCATAAGTATTTATTTATAAATATTAATGATTAAATCAATAATCAATAATCAAATTTAAAGATTAGAGTAATATAATTTAATATTTATATATAATTTTATCTACTATTAAAAATCTGTATAATTAAGATAGTAAAATTCATTCAAAAGAGAAGATATACAAATTAACATACTATCATTTAAACGAATAAAATCTAAATTATAAATAAGTGAATTTTAATTATCTTTAAATACTATTATATAGCTTTATATTTTGTCAATATTTATTATTTGCTTACGTTAAAGTATTAAGAAGTATTTTGTTTTTATAATCATGATATTCTTTAATATATAGATGATATAGACCTTCCTCTAGCATTTTGACTAAAGTTTTCTAGTTTATTTATGATCACTAATCCTCATCAATGTTTTAAGTCTTAAGGGATTGTCTATGATACTTATTTATACAAATTGGTCGAAGCTTGTCATCGTATTTAATATTAAAGCCTTAAGCAATTGAATTATAGTATTTTTTCTGTCTTAATTAAGAATTAAGTTGTCTTAATTCAATTTGATTGTAATAAATTCATCCCTAATGCTAGTAAATACATTTGGGGCAATATTTGATTTCTCAAACTACCTTAAATATCTTGCATATACAAAATTTACAAGGTACCTTCAGCCAGGATGTCATGTTATTTGCAATAGATAATAGTAATTATATTTGTTGCATTAAGTAAGGTTTCAACAATGCAGCCATTTTAAATACAAGCTAGAACTTGGTTAATTCAATTATTTTTTGCAAAAAAAGTGTACCTGTTTAATTGTTTAGTTTTTTCCAATAAGTTCCCAACTTCTCGCTTCTTTTCAATGAAACATAGTGATGGTAAAGCTTTAATATGCCCTAAAAGTGGGCTTTATAGGCATTAAGACAATTAAGAATGCGCCTTTTATTAATTAAGACTACGAGTTTTAGAATTATTATCTTAAAATTTAAATTTAAAATTCTTAATTAAGCGGCAAAATAATGCTCAACTCACAAAATTTGGAAATTCTTCAAGCCTCTATCAACTCAAAAAAGAATTAAAGAGACTCAGCTTCGGTAAACTTCGATTCAATCAAATCCCTTGAGTTCTAGAAAAAGCCATTACACTCCATTTGTTAGGAGAAAGTCCCAATTGATAACATTTTGAAAGGAGAACGCTCATTAAGCCTTGAGAAAAAACGAGGGAGAAAGCCTTAATACTTAAATGCAAGATTCCCTGAATTACTTGACAAAGCAAAGCTAATCTTGCCCCTACACAGCTATGACATAAGCAAGATACTAGAGATGGAAGAATTTAAGCCACTAATAGGGTCTTAGGATTTGTCTCGGTACCTCAGCAAGTTTATCTTAAACAAAACAACCAAGCACTGTACAAAATCTCTCAAAGAAAAGAGTCTTGGAAAAATTTCTTTGTCAAAACATTTACTTGATAATCAAAAAGACTTCGTTGAAGCAGGAATGCCCACCTTCCCTCAGGAGGATTTGAAGCCAGTCCAAATTGATTCTCTCAATTCCTAGGTTAATTATGGTGCAAAAATTCAATCTGAAATTACTTCTATTTACATTAGAGAGTATATGATACTTAAACCTTAGGGGAGATAGGATTTTATTCACAAAATATTTAATAGGAACAGCTAAAGTTTGATGGAGTTTCTTTAGAATTTAAAGACAGCATGTTCAAAAAACCTGTATGAGAATATGTTCAGGTTGATTTACGAGCTTAATATGAGCTCTAGCGTAAATCTGTCAATCAAGACGAGGCTTTTTGTCTCCTCATTGCTCTATTATAATCACGAAATCATCGAAATAGAGTAGGACCTATTAAAAAGCTCTATGCTTTTGCTTGCACAAAGGCCAAATACTGAGCAGCTCTTGGGCTGTCTAACTATATTTTCATTAATGAACTTTAATGTCTGGAGAAGCTATAAGACGAAGTTTTTCATCTGGACAAGAGCAACATTGGTATCATTCTTTAATGATCAGGACATTCTAGTAATTTAAAATAGATTCTCAGACTGTTAGATTGTTGCCTAATACACTTTTGTGTCTGAACAAAGCTTTTATCCAGATACTTAAAGAGGATCAAGGCTTAAGACTCATTCGTCATGTGCCAATCAACGTTGTTGGAGATTTTATTCAAATTTGTGCTCTATCAAGTTCACCCTCATTCTAGAAGCTTGATAAATTTATAAACACAATGAGTGAGATCTTTATTCAAAAATGGGATTATATTGATCAAGAAGATTTTACATTTTCTTGCAATAAGTTTCTCTAGAACTAAAGTAGCGCAACCCACTATGGGTAAATAAGATTGATGAGCTTTCAGAGTTAGCAATAATTTGGCTTTTATACAGTAAGAAAAAGGTATAAGGTGCAGAAGGGACATTATAAGCGATTGCCTTAAAGCAGATTTT
The DNA here is from genome assembly GCA_000711775.1 of Oxytricha trifallax. Classification (NCBI taxonomy): domain Eukaryota; phylum Ciliophora; class Spirotrichea; order Sporadotrichida; family Oxytrichidae; genus Oxytricha; species Oxytricha trifallax. The sequence goes on from ARYC01017947.1 coordinate 86,084, forward strand.
ACAAAGCTAAATTAACTGATGCATACTCCAAATAAAACAAGCGACTTTAATGAACAGGAGCTGAAGCCAATCTTAAACAAATTTCGAAAACTAAACGAAAATTCTGAATAAGTTCAGGACTTCTGTCAAAAAATGCAGTTGCAAGCATTTAATGAATCGAAATAGCTCAAACTAATCCAATAGCTAATGGGATTTTCATTTCTTTCTCTTCAAAAACTTTGTCTTAGTTTTCTAATGTGGTAAAATTAAAAGTTCACTTTTATTAATTTCGGGGTTGGTAATGGCAAGACTCTTTTGTGTTCCACTTACGCAATTTTATTACCTCAACAGTACAGAGAACCTGTTTTTGTAATTGGAAAGAATGAACACCTTGTATTGAGGGATGAGAAAAACTTTGAAAAGCTTATCATAAACTTTTCTCTCAATGTTAATGTCAATTAATACAGCCCCTTACCAGGCGTGTATTATCTCACACAAAAGGTGCTTGAAAGCCTGGCAACTGATTTAGACTTCTAGGCAATCTGGAAAAAAGCATTTGTAATAATCGATGAGTACGATTGGATATTGCTAGAAGGTTGTGTTAAGCAAGCTGCAGATCTATTTGATTTAATCTCTAATGCTAAGGGAGTTGTCGGCTTTCTGGCTCTATCATTACTCAAAAAGAACAGAGTTGTCTCAAAGTTGCATTTGATACAGAGGAGACCTTATTTCCAAAGTTAAGCTGCTTGGTCAGAGATAAGAGAGTGAAGCTACAACAGGAACTCGTATCGTCAAATTAAACAGACTTTTGTAAGAGAATATACGAAACTTGCTTTAAATATTGCAAATTAACTCCGGTACTGATAGTCGCTCAGTAGTCATACCAAATTATTGAGAATTACTTTAGAAAGTATGCATATATACCTTTTCATTCAATGAAGAATGTCAAAGGCCCAAAACTCGAGGTATAGTTTGAATAATAGTTTTCTTAGAAAAACATTGATGGACAATTCGGAGTATTCCTCATGAACGAGCAATAGGGAAGAGGCACTGACTTGAAAACATCTCATGAAATCGAGTTTAATGGTGGCTTATTCTTGATAGTTGGAGATATTTTTTCAACAAGGTCACTCGATTAAATTATAGGTAGAGTAGGGAGACTTAACAAAAAAGGTACTTATTAGTAAATTATCTACAAACAAGGTTGCAAGGAAACAGTGGAATAAGTCATTCAGTTTCAATAACAAGTCATGGAAAACTAGGCACATTTAAGATTGGGCGCACTTCAAACTTATCTTGGGATATAGAAGACGCGTTAAGAAAAATAAGAACATGATAGCACAAGCTTCAGAATGGATTATAAGCCAGAAATTGAAGCCTCAAACTATGCTGAGGAATCAGTTTCAACTAATCTTAAAATCATGATATCGCTAAGCTTGATCATGTAACTCCTCCTGGATTGAAAGAGGAAATAAATCCCATCATAGATTTGAACTCTTAGTAGCAGTTTTCTAGTAATTAAAAAAGTTTAAATGAATTGTCTTAACTCATGAAGTCTCCAAAGGAAGAGTCTATTTCAGAAAAGTTTTCCACTCTTGAAGATTAGCCTATTAGTTCACAAGAAAATTACATTAGGGAAGCCTCGATAAACTCCGTTAAGCAGCCCTTAGCAAAGAAAAATAAAAGATAGAAGAAAATAGATTCAAAAGTAAAAGGAAAAATATAAAAGACAGATCCCAAAGTATCATAATTTGCTGACATTATTGATTTGCAAAAAGGGGAGAACCATGAAGCAAATTAATAAAGTGACTAGTATTTAGAAGAATTAAATTCTTCATTCTAAAATAAATTGATTGTAGCAAAGAGTAGATATGGTCGGAACATTATGAGAAATACTGTCTCCTCATTTAGAGTTGCTGAGAAAAAGAACAAAAGACAAAAACAGTGAGTCTCCCACTGTTTGATTTTGAAGAATACCATTAAATATTTAGAAAAGTTGACGAGAGTTAATTTGAGTTAAAAAGTTTAAATCTTTAATTTAAGAGTTTGAATATTTAATCATGCTTTTCCTCAATCCATTTCAATTCATGCTTTGATTTTACTGCTCATTCAATAGTCTTCCCCCGTCATCAATCACTCCACTCTCGTGCAGAGAATGAACTAATTGTTTGTAATTCAAAAGATCATCGATTTGCCCTCTCATGTCATTGAACTCATCCCTCATTCGCTTGTTCTCTTTTAAATACTTCTGCTTGCTTCCTTTTAGAGCAAATTCTTCTCCTTTAACCTCCTCAACTTCATTCATCCTACGTTTTCTTTGTGAACTCTGCTTAATCAGATGAGCAGATCGACCTTTTTAAACTAAAAGGTTATTATGTCTTATTATTCTTACCGCTATAGGAAAGGGAGCTCTATAAAGCTTGGGCAAACTCCGGCTTCATGTGTACTATAAGATTTTAAGTTTAATCTAGCCTTTCTCTTCTCTTAATTTCGCCTCGTAAATCATTTAATTTACCCCATCTTTATCCAATGAGAGCAACACATCACATATCCACTTTTTATCCAAGTGTAACCAATCGCTTTGGTCAGGAAGATAGATAAGCAGAGAGGGCTTTTACTTTGCATAATCTAGGAAATCCTCTGCAGTGAGGCCCTCAATCTAGGGCACAGCAGCGACAACCACGTCTGATCTCTTGAGGTACTAAAATCTTAATAATTACATTATCTTACCTCTTTTTCTCCATTCAGGATGGCTTTGAAAAAGTAAACATTTGAGCAAGTCAGCTTAGGGAGATAGGCCCCACATTCTTGTGTTAAAAAATCATATAGTTCTTTCTTATTGCCAATCTTTTCTCGCACTTGATGAACGTTTACCTCTTATAATCTTTGTTGCATTTTACAGGAATTTAAACAATTAATTACTATTATCTATTAGTAAAGCTCTTAATAATTATAAGGAATTTTTGTTGTCAAATTTCAATTAAATTTAATTTATCAAAGATGAAGTTTTATATTTAATAGAATAATTATTCTATATAGAGAAAAGGATTTAGCCTGTAGTTTTTTCTTTTAAATGTAAATAAACATTCAACATAAATGCAGAGACTAAGACAAAGTGATATCAGGAATTTTTATAAAAATGATGGTCACTAATCCTTATCAGACTCAATTGACTCAGATGTGTCTTCAAGAGAATACGATTTGAATGAGTCTAGCTTAGTGATAAAGCTTAACTACATTTCCACGTAGCTTATTTAAGTGTCGAATTAGATTGATGAGGCAATCGAGATAGCTGAACTCTAGCTTAGTGAAAATAACAGGAAAGAGAAATTCCTTGTAAGGAATCTCAATCAGATAATACTTTAAACCTAAGTCATTGACCCATTTGAGCAACTTAGCAAGATCAAAGTTAACCAAACTATTGAGGAGTACTTTTCTAAAGATAAGCTTATCGGCATCCTTGAAAAAGCTTGCATATTGCATTTCAGACTATAAACGGATACAGATGTAGACCATTAGTAAAGGAATTCAATTGAAGCAGAATCTTAAAAGTTTTCCAAAATTTAAAATCGGAGTGTGAGATCTTATCCACGAATCATAATGAATTTAAATCTAGGGTCGATTTTATCAGTATCCTACAGAACACTGGGGAGAGAAAAATAAAAAAAAGAGGATTAAAAGAAAATAAAATCTTAAAATAAGAGAAACAAATTTATAGTTTGCATTAAAACTTCAAGGTTAGCAAGTAGACTTTATCTCGAAGATTTAGAGTAACATACTACAAAATTAACTAAATAATTCTAAAATACAATTAATCAGACTATGACTAAACTCAATTATACCAATAGTTGTATGGCTTAAAACTAAGCGGAACGGGGTCACTCATAGCCGGAATTGTTCAAAAGCATTAAGGCCTTATATCACTCTAAAAGATTAAGAGCCTATAAAATCTTCTTTCGGATTGGAACTATCTATTTCATGAATTCGCTTGATCATGAAAAAACATCTTCACTACAGTTTTAAAAAGATATACTATTTAGATAGACGCTCTGTTAATTTAAGATCTTAAAGCTTGAGAAGGATAGCGGCCGAAAATTATATTGAATCATTATATAACCAAAAGATAATTATTAATGTTGACGAAAGCAGTATATAACACAACAATCCAAAGCTCAAGGGTTGGGGACCAATTGGTGTTTAGAGCTACTCAACTAGTAAGCTCGATTAAGCAAACTTAACATAATCGCGGCCGCTTTTAGCAATGGGCATGTTTATTTTACTGTCAACTCAGGAAAAAATAACAGCTTGACATTTTATAACTTTATCTTAAAGCTTTGCTACATGCTTGAAAATTAGGATTAATAGTGGCGAGAGAAGTACATAATATAAATAGATAACGCAACCTACCACAAGAGTTCATTTATAAGATAGAAATTCGAGCTCCTTCAAGTCCCTATTACATTTCTAGTCCTTATTAGTTCAACTTGGCACCAGTGGAAAAAGTCTTCGCCCATATAAAAAGTAATACCTTGACTTAACCAGTTTAAAATTAGGAATAAGTAAGTGCATCTAAAAACTTCATTTTTTAATTAATTTTCTAGGAAGTAAATGATTCTTCATTTCGCTAAGCACGTTTAGAGCCTTAAATTTAATTGGCTAAAGAAGACATATCTAAAAAGCATTAACTTTGCTATACTATACCTAACTTAAGGCGATTCCTGTTGAATAAATGCACTCTGTAATTTGATAATAATTTTGGCATTTTTAGTTTGATTAAATTCCCAATTTCTAAAAATTAATTTCTTAATTCTATTCATAAGACTCTTAACTTCATTTCTAGAAGCTCTAACTCACATAGTAATACTGGGCTAATTATTAAATGGTATATATAATGTTCATAGGAGCTTGTTGCCCTAAGACAATTTAACAATTTTGCTTTAAAAAAATGAATTTTTTCAGTTTATTTTTTCGATAACTCTCTTTAGATTTTGTAAATGCAATCTGTCGATATAACAGAGAAGATGTTAAACATAATTTAGAATGCGCAGAAAATTCTTGAAATACATGGCATTATATAGCATACATTGCCAAATTAATCTTCCATTGCACCATTTAACGAAATGGTAACTTTTATTGAAAGTATTGTTATCATAGAGGGTACTTAATAAACCATTATCTGTCCTTTTATTCTTTGAAAGTATAGGGGTTTATTTGAAACATTTCTTAGTCATCATTTAATTTTCTTGAAATAAAGAATGAGCTTTTATAAATTATCTAACACTTTTACGGAAAAGAATTTTTTGTAAGCTAAAGATAAACTATTAGACTCTTAGACTACTTATTGAAATTTGATTAGAGATATAAAACTCATAGGCTATCTAGTTAATGTAGAAGCAAAAATCTTTTCCAATTCAATTTAGTTAGTGATTTAAACTTTTATTTTTTGAAATTCTATCATCTTAATTCCCAAAATTATCTTAAAACTTTTTATTTTTTCTTTTTAAGCTCTCTAATATCTTAAAGCACTCATTTAATTCTTTACTGAATTTTTATTATTCCCAAAAAGATTTTAAGTTGATTGAAATTTACTTTATTAAAATATATCTCAAAGACAGTTTCCTGTTTATCATAGCATGATTACAGTACAATTTTACACTGTGCCTTTCTGCACTTAACTAAACTGAAAGATTAAAATTTAATTTAATCTGATTTCTATTTTAAATTTTGTTGTTAATTTGAAATTGGACTCTTTAGTTATATCAAAATGTTCTTAACAGAACAACTTTTTGTTTAAAGGCATTTTTAGCTTAAATTAAATTTAGGGATCATCTTAATTACACTAACGTGTAACACACTAACATGTGGATGCCCTTTATATATTAATCTTTAAATAATTATTGAAATTTAATTTATTTGAATAGTACTTACTTTTATTTTCTAAATTAATTGCTAGACTTTGACAGTTTTATATAAGTTCTTTTGATCGACAAAAAGTTTAATGAGTACCAAGTTTTTACATTTTTATCATTATTTTTATTAATTTTTTGTGTATAATTATTTTGTTGATTTAACTCTTGATTTTTGAGTTACTTATTTTATTGAGTGTTGATGCTCTATTAAGGCCTATTTAAAAACATTTAACAATTTTAACTGAAATTATTAAGTTAAAAAAATTAATTATAAATAATTAGAAATATAATTCTCTTAAAGTTGTTTGTTTAAATTAAATATTCAGATTCTGGACTTCAAACAGTAAATAAAAGGTAACAAGTTTTCTAATTTTAATTTCAAAAATTCATTAATTTCTACTAAAATTTTATTAAAACATAGCTATTCAAATGAGCTAAAATTATCATTTCTATTACAATTTTTATCAAATAGATCCTAGAATTTTGCAACCCTCTATTCAAAACTTACCATAACAACATTTTTAAGATTATTAGTAAAACTATTTTATTAATAATCAATAGCAAGTAACTCCTTAAATACCACAAATGATGTATAATCATCACTATTCTCAGTATGCTAGCTATTTAAACTAATAAAATCTGGATTCAAATATCACTCAGTAAAATAATCCTAACAATATTCAGACACAAGCTTAATAATAGATGGCTCTTATAAACTCGATTAATGATTAAAATTTTCAAAATAATATCTAATCTCCAAATTAAGTGACTAAAAATGATTAATCAATACAGAAACCATAAGGGACTAATAAGCATTTGCGAAATCTAGAGTTAGGAAAAACCCTTAATTTGAGTAACTATTACAATAGATTATAATAAAACTTAAATTTTACAATGGATCAAATTTCAAATCTAGAAACAAAATTCAATAACTACAAAGATTTTAGGAACTGGTACTAGTACTAACTTACGCTTAAATAATCATTGAATTAAAACCTAGAATTGCAAAAAGAGTTAAATGAATTAGCTTCCTCATATTGTTCCAAACAAACTTTAAAAAATAGAATAGCAATCAAAATCCGAAACAAGAGTAATAGATTTATTGCGATTTATAACTGTAAAAGCCAAACAAGCATAGAGTTGTTTGTTAAAATGAAATAACTTGTAGAAATAAGAACTGCATTAATGAAAAGAAATAATTGAAAAAAAAATTTATAGAGTCTTCTTAGTATTATGAATTAAAAATTGCCACATTAGGAAACAAAATATAGAAACATGAAGACCTTGTTGAGTTACTTAATGAAAAGTTTGGAGATGAATTTAAAAATATAATTTAGGAAATTATTGAAGAGAATTCAGAGTAGGACATTGAAGAAATAAAAAATAAAGATTTTGAATTAAGTATTAAAGAGTGTGAAGAGCAATTTAATAGTTAAATTTATTCAGAGTTCAATGAAATAATAAAAATAAAAAATGAGCCAACCTACCCTGACCAAGTAGAATAAGAACAATTCTATAAACTTTAATTTTATGAGTGGGGAATGAAGCAAACAAAAAAGAATTCTGTGCAGTATTAAGGCTCAATTTAGGACTCAGAAGTATGGGATTAAATAAAAAAAGACTTCAAGAAAGACAAATGTGGAAATAGATTTGATGTTATACTTAGCGACGGCCCTTGGGATTAAACAGCTTGTAATTTAAATTATCCTACTTTAAAAGATAGAGAATTTCTTGACAAAATTCCGTTATAAGACCTTTAAAGAGATGGTTACTATTTTATGTGGGTGACAAATAAAAAGCTAGAGGCTGCATTAAGACATTTAGAGATGCACAACTACGAGCGTATTGAAATTATTACTTGGATTAAAATTGACAAAAGTAAAATTATCAGAGAGGGAATCGGCTATTTCTTAAGACATTGCTACGAATTTTGCATTATGGCAAGAAATAAAGGACCTTTTGGCTGCTTAAAAGAAAAATCAAAGACTCACACTGCTCCAAATGTTATTTTTGCAGAACTTAGGGAATAATCCAGAAAACCTGATTAAATATATGAAATAATTGAATAGCTTGTTCCAAATGGTAGGTATTTAGAATATTTCCAAGGCCACATAACCAAAGACCTAGGTGGACCGGTATAGGAAATGAGAGTATTTTGTGGAAAAAAGCAAGAACTAAATTAAGACGATAGCAAAGGGATAAAAGGTTCTAAGAATAAATCTTAAAATCTCAAGAAATAACTTTATGCTGAGATTATCCAGTACTATTTTTTACAATTTTAATTAAATTTTTATTGCTTTAAATATTCTATTCAATTAAGACTTGGGGTTTTACTAACAGGGACACGATAGGGAAATAAGAAAATTAATATAGCATAATAATTTGCATTTTTATCAGTAATTATTCGAACTGTAACAAGTCACAATAAAACTTAAATTTTTGTACATTTTTTTTATTATAATCTAATTTTAATTATTGATCTACAATTTACTTCAATTTTTTTACATTTTAAAACATTAATAATTCCTGATCTTTTGTATTTTATTAATATTATAAAAATTGTAAAATTATTGAAGATAGAGTAACTATTGCATTTACAAATAATTTAAAATAGACAAAAAATCATTGTTTAATAATTATAATAGATATTTATATTGGTAAGAGTAGTCGTATTACAAAAACAAACAGTTCACATGGAGTCACAAAGACATGATTAATGATTTTTAAATTATATATAAATAGTGCAATTGAAAAGAAACATGAAAAGATGAAACTTATTATTCAGTTGTATTTTTGTAAGAAGTTAATAGGTTTTGGGTAATGGCCCCCTGGTGGGGGCAGATAAAATTTTTCTAAAAATTTCTTATTATCCTATAAATGTCAGAAACATTAAAATAACTTATTAAAACTTAATATTAAGGTCATTAAGGTCACTTATGATAATTTTAAGAAGTATAAGTAACCTATTTAATATTTTAATCCTAAATTAATTAGCAAACAATAATAAGTTTAAGTTGGATAATCCAGAGAAAATTGCATACAATTACAAATATCTTATTAAATTAAACAACGCATTATTTTGTATCTAACTTAAACTTATTATTGTTTGCTAATTAATTTAGGATTAAAATATTAAATAGGTTACTTATACTTCTTAAAATTATCATAAGTGACCTTAATGACCTTAATATTAAGTTTTAATAAGTTATTTTAATGTTTCTGACATTTATAGGATAATAAGAAATTTTTAGAAAAATTTTATCTGCCCCCGCCAGGGGGCTATTACCCTAGGTTTTGAATTAATCATTTATTATCGATCAATTTTTGTAATTTCTAAATAAAAATTTAACATAAATCTTCACTAAAATATTAAATTAGGTATTTTATTATACTATATATAATAATTGTATTCTTAAGATTTAAAATAGTTGCATAAGTTCAAATACTAACATTAATTAACATTCAAAATCATATTTTCTGTAAATTTATAAAAGTATAAGATTTTGTGAAATAAAAAAACTCCTATGACTAAATTCAAAATAAAATAAATATTTTAAGATTTAATTTAATGCTATAAACGAACTAACAAACTCAATAAATATTTTTTCAAAGGTTGCTATCAAATCATGCGTAAAATGGCAAAATATTATTAATACATCATAATCTTAGATATATATATATAAACTTCTTATTTAATTTAAGATTTTAAGCAAAGATATTATGGCTAATTTAATTATCTTAATTTATTTATAGCTTATTAAATTCGATTACAAACTACAATGAATGGAGCCAGTATGTTTATATTTCATTGAAATCTAAATATAACATAGAGCTCTCCACAAAATAATTTAGAATATATTTATTAAGCACAGTTCTCATAAATATTTTTCTAATAAGTATAAAGAAATAGGGTGACGTAAATGGAAGTACAAATTCATCTTAATAAATCTACTAAACACCTTAAAACTAGTATAAGCACAGAAATTCTGAATTAAATCAATTCTACCTTAAGATACATTTTAATAGAAGCTAACACTAAACAAATAAAAATACGTAAATCTTTAAGAAGATGAGTAGTTTTATAATACTAATTCTTACTCCATCTTGAAATACAGGTTCAATTTTTATGTTGCAAATTTTGTCATATTGCCACTAATGCAAATGAAATGAATAAGATACCAATAAATATGTAAAATCGGAAATTTTTTCCACTGAGGCATAGCTCAACTTAAATTGAATAATAAAAAAGTGTAAAAATTATAAAGGAAGAAGTCAATTTTAAATATAAAATTATAATGAATAAGATAGATGCTGAAAAATATACAATTAAATCTTAAATTAATAATTGATTACTCTAGGGGTTATTATGCATTAATTAAAACAGCTTAACTCTATGATAATAGAAAATCGCCAAATTTAAAATCTATTTAAATAGAGGATTTCGTTTCTTTCTAGAATTTATGATAAAAGTAAATGACTATCGTATCGTGGATAAAATGAAATGTGTAAAATCTCCTGGCCAAATTCCTTAAAATTAGTTTTAGGAAAAAAATATTTTTTTTTACTTTAGTCTATTGTTAACTCTCTACCTTTCTTGGATAAGATCCCTTCTGTTTATTAGAATGGTGTTCTTTCTTGATTCCTATTTTATATTCCCCACTCTTAATGATTGCAATAATGAGATAGAATCAATTCAATAGCAAAAAGCATGCCAAGAAATTACATTATATAAATTCTACTATAAATTATATTTCTAAATCTGCAGAAATAATATCAGTATTATCAAGTAATAGAAGGAAATGATATATCTCAACTTTGAATACCAAAATCCTTAGACTCCTTCAAAGTATCGATTATAGCCTAGTCGAGTGCAATTTACTTTATAAATAGTTGAATAGATTGAATAATAATGTGTCTATCTCTTCGAAAAATTAGATAATCATTTTATGAATAATGAGTGATTAACTACAAATGAGTAAAATAGTTTACATAATTAAAGGTAAGAATTAGCGTATAAATAATGATAGTATTGGTATAGGGAGATTGATAAATTATTCATTCAATTTTTGAAATTGCAATTATTGCTATCAATTTATTACATAATTAAACTTTTATATGTAAGTATATAATTTTATAAATATAAACCTTTTAATTGAATTATATTAGATATTCTTTATTCTCCTATTTTTCTCATTCTTTTTCAACATATATTAAGATCAAATTCAGTTACAACAAAAAAATCAAATAAAATGAATATATAATTTTTTTATAAACTGCAAGTATTAACTATCAATATACATATAAATGCAAAAAATTAAAATAAAATAACTAACATTACACTCAATATTTATTTTGACTTATCTATATATATATATTTTATAATTCATGTCTGAAAATTAATATAATTTTAATGATGAATATATAAATCATACAGTACACAAAATTTAAATCAACTTCTCTATATTATATTTAATTCAAATTTTTAATAATGAATAAACAAATTTATAAGTATATACAGCTAAAAATCTTAAGAAACTTGCTTTATTCTATAATTTAATCTCATTTACTAAAATGCCACATAATTGAAATGCTTATGAATTAGTCAAAATATATGAGGTCATATTTTACCATTTTTAGGTTATGTAAGTTGACCTTCGAAATCGCTCTGATTAGACCAAATAAGAGTGAATCAAGTACTAAAGGAAGCTGATGATTACATAAGATGAAGATTTTTGAAATGACGACTACAGGGTCTATCCCATAAAAGAAGAATAGATCCAAATGGTAAAATCAGGTGTCTATCTGAAGTTGATATTAACTAATGAGATTTATTTAATGAAGATTTTAAAATTTATCATAAAATAAATCTTACATTAATAATTTATAAATTTATAACAATCATAGATATGATAATATTTGTTAAATATTCGGAGCTAGAATTAATTATTTATAGCTTCTGTATTCCCTTAATTCAAGCAAATTTTCAACTACTGTAATTACTCTTGTCATGATTTTAAATTTTCATTTATATTGAAAGTTTTTTCTATTATTTTCTCCTTCATTGCTTATTCTAAATGATCATAAAATTTCAATAAGTATCTCAATATGATCATTTTAATATTAAAAAAGTTATTTTATTTATAATAATACATTGTAAACAATAAATTTGTAATAATTAGATCATTATAAATTTTAAACAGTCAGAAATGTCAATCAGAGTCAGCCGATAATTATCAAGCACAACAAATGACCAATAAATGATTCTAGTCCAGTAATCTAGGAAAGTGCTTCAAACTAGAAAAATTAAAGCATCATTGTAATAAGTGATATTCATTTGTTCACAGTGGTAATGGTCATGGTCACAATGGTAACGGTCATGGTCACGAGGGCCACGGAGGCAGTGACCACGTAACCACGTATCTGGTGAGTTAAGGGTGGTCGTGGTCATTGGCATTTATGAGCTATTCGACTACACTTTTACAAAGTAAAAACTCTTTGATTTTTTAGGGATCCTAGAAGTCACGTTTAACCTATTTAAATTGCAATTTCATATGAACACTTTCTCAACTACCAAACTCAAGCTAATTCTTGTCCTAATTAATTTCTTAATTTAATCATTGGCATTTATGAGCTATTCGACTACGCTTTCACAAAGTAAAAACTCTTTGATTTTTGAGGGATCCTAGAAGTCACGTTTAACCTATTTAAATTGCAATTTCATTTGAACTTTTTCTCAAATACCAAACTCAAGCTTATTCTTGTCTCTTTTTATTTTTTAATTTATCATTAAGATTTATTAGTTTATGAGTTGATATTAAATGTATGTATTTAGACAGAGCATCTCACATATATTCTATGACTTAATTTATAATGTATGTATTGATAAAGAACATCTCGAATGTCTATTATAGTTTGATATTTAATTTTTTTTTGATAGGCAATCTCATTAATTCGGATTCAAAACCCCAAAACCCCTTAATTAGGTTTATAAATGCTTTGATTTGTAGGGAATTAGTTAGGGGTTGGGTTTATTAATAGGTTTTAATGTGAAATTTATAGTAAATGTATTTAATTCAATCAATCAAAATGCACTTTTGGATCATGTGGGAGAGGTCTGAAGTTTATCTTACTTAACCACAACTCCTTCTACTCTATTGATAGGTCGTATCTTGAGTTTGGTTTAATTATTATTGATTTGCCATTTGTTTCATAGATTTAGATACTCTTGTTTTGTCAATAAATTGCCTTATTCTTTGTTTAGCATCCTTCTCGCATCTTGTAGAGTAGTATTCATATCAAAACCCCAAAACCCCTTAATGAGGTTTATAAGTGCTTTGATTTGTAGGGAATTTGTTAGGGGTTGGGGTTATTAATAGGTTTTAATGTGAAATCTATAGTAAATGCATTTAATTTAATCACTCAAAATGCACTTTTGGATCATGTGGGAGAGGTCTGAAGTTTATCTTACTTAACCAGAACTCTATCTGCTCTATTTATATGTCTGATCTTGAGTTTGGTTTAATTAATATTGACTCTGCCATTAGTTTCATAGATTGAGATACTCTAGTTTTGTCAATAAATTGCCTTATTCTTTGTTTAGCATCCTTCTCGCATCTTGTAGAGTAGTATTCATTGCGAGGCATATCGCACTCTATTATTATTGCTGCTAAAGCCCACACATCCCACTATAAGTCTCCATCTCTCCAGTCTTCTCTTCCTGGATAATAGCCTGGAGTTCCCATTACACTTCCAAGCCTTGATACTTGCACTCTTAAGGCTCTGTTGAAATAAATAATTGTTACTGTTACTGGTGAAAAATTCAACATTATATTCTCAGGCTTGAGATCTCTGTGAACAAAGCCTAACTTATGAAGCTCTTTGATACCTTGTATAGCTTAGGTTGATATTAATGCAAGCTATCTATGATTTCTTTGATCAGTTATGAAATCTCTGAGTGTCATTTCAAAGAGTGGTAGTCTGAAAGCTCCATGATCTTTGGCTAGGAGAACAGCATCTAGCTTTATTAAGTATTTGCACTCTTTAAACCTAGCCTGAGTGAGTACTTAATATTCATTAGTAAACTCCATTTAATATTTATCATCACTAAGGAGATAGTTGAAAGGATATACCTTGTAAGCATATTGATGATCCTTAATAACTTTCTTGTCATAGGAGTCCTCTAGAATTAGGTAGCTTTAGAGAGAAGTATCTAAATCAATCTATGCAAGTACTGGAAATTTCTTGTATTATATTTTAATCATGATTTTAGTGACCTCGGATGCTAAGAGGTTGCGTGCAATCCTCACATGCTCTGATTCGCTTGCTTATTAAAGCTCAGCAACTTAAAGAGGCTCCCTTGCTTTTCTTTTGTTGAGCAACTTCATTTGAGAGTCTTAATCTTCAACTTCTATTTCTTTCTTGTGGGCTTTTAAAAGATGCTTCTTTAAGTCTCTTGTATGAGAGTACTGCTTATGGCACTCAAGCAATCATACTTTCCATCAACTTTGTCATGCTTTAAGAATACAGTAGGCTTAGCTTCCTTATGAACCTTCATATGCATGTACCAGCTAGATTTATGAGCAAAATCTCTCTCACACAGCTCA